>PVKU01006737.1:0-98373 GCA_004027475.1 Anoura caudifer
ATATGCATACACATGTGTTTGAATCCTTATTATGTAAAAGCCTAGTTGCTATTTTCTGTATTATTTTTTACTCTACTTCAGTAGTAAAATGCTAGTTGAATGATTTCTTGATGGGTCTTGGCCTGGGATTTAAAACTAATGATCAATATCCCAGGCTAGAGCTAAAGCTCTAACTACACATTCACATCCTTACAACCTCATCCCTAACAGGAAAATGTCATTCATCATGAATCTTTACTTTCTGGGGTTTATCAATCTTTAGGAAAGGACTTGTACCAGGTGGGAATTCCAAGGTTTCACTTGTAACTTTAAACCACTGCTTCTGTTTCCTTGTCTCTCTGACTCCATATCCTTCTTCAGTCCAGCATCCATCTGAATTTCACTAAAATAAGAATTTCAAAAAAATTCACAATTGTGGTCCTATATCAATTCTCCACTCAAATTTCCTCATAGGTTAATATTTGCAAGGTTTGATAAGCAAAAGTGTGAAGGTTTGACCCTGCTTCCAAGGAAGAATCAGAATTCACAGCAGAAACACTGGGAGATGATATTATCTTAGTCCAAGAAGTGACGCCATAACACTTGGAATCACGTTCGTGAAGAAAGCTGGTTGTTTCAGCAGGACCGAGCTTTATGTCAGTGAGTGCTTAACACAGAGATTTGGATTCCCATGTCATGGGAGAGGGCGAGCAAGAAAAATGCTCAGGTCTCTTCGAACTACAGGATTCATTGGACCTAAATGTATAGAAACCCCTTAGCCATTTTTGTTTCAACTTTGTTGCCACATTTGGGGTGAACGAAGAGAGCAGCGCTATTTCTAAAATGTCCTGTGATGAAGGACACAATAAACTAAAGCAGAAGGACCAGTGACTGTCACCTCATCTTCCTCCTACCTGCTGCAAGGAGCTAAAATGCAGAACAAAAACCCACAGATATTAAATATATTCCATGTTCATCCACATGTGTTGGCTGAGGACATACAAAACAATTGCTACATGCTGGTGTACAGAACCTGCTTGGAGTGACAAGTCTGTTAAAAGGACTCAAAAGATGTTAATTCCCCTATTCACATAACTCACAAATGGAAGTTCACTTTCAAAAATAAAACCTTCAGGATGTTCTTCTGTAACAAACTCCTATTGTGGTCAGTTTGGTCCATTATTTCATGGAAACATGACTGAATTTCAAGGGACAATGGGCTGACTTTCAAGCAAATCTCTCAAACAGCTAATGTATCTTATCATTTAAACAAGGAATTTCATACTAAATATATCAAAGTAAATGATCCGTATTAGTTGCATATAAACCAGATGGTGACTTAAATGATCCTATCATCTAAGTCTATAAATAGCAGCACCCAGCACTGACAGACAGTAACAATTCCGTGCTGCACTGTGATTTTTCATCACAGCCTGTCTGAAATTGAATAGTGAACAAAGGCTGGACAACACATGAAACTTACCACAGATTTATAGCTAAACAAGAGAAGACCAGCTGAATGTGACTTGGGTTAAGCAAAACCACAGTAATGTAGAGAAAAGTATCTGTGAGTTAGTGTTGAAATTGCCATCCCGCAAGCATCTCTTAGGAGAAAGGTGCCCAAACAGGAAGAGATGATTTATTCTCTGCTCCACTCCACCACCTCTCAATACACTTCTGAGTGTTTGGTGTAGGGAGGGATAAGGACCTGCCAGGCACACTGCCGTGGGCTCCCTTCCAGGGGAAAGGGGATCTCCAGGGACTAATCTCTGCTGTTCTCCACTGGGACATATGTGCCAAGACAGTGGTGTTGATGATTTCTTCACTCACTGTGAGGTCCATGTTCATCCATTTGGAAGCTCTAGAATGATTCCTGGGACTCCTCCACACATTGCAATGACTACACCTTGCATTCACTATGGCTCAGGAACTCAATTCCCCCACCTACTAACCCTCCAAATAGAGGGTTCATAATTTTTTAATTTTTGGCAATAAAATTTGCTCTTATATAAATTATATCATATCTGCATTTTCATTGATCATGGGATCTTCCTGAGTTAAATATTTATCTTTTTAAATTTGTCTTTTTTTGTTAATAAATGCAATTTGGGCTCTAAATTTGCTTTTTATTTACCACTTTGGCTGCACATCTCAAGTCTGATGCTCAGAATTTTCATCATTAACACCATCAGTAAAACACATATTATGTAGAAGTGCACTTTTAGGTTTCCAAATGTTTTTATTATCTTCATTGTTATTTTTAATTTATAATCACTGTGGTGTAAAATAATGAATCCTTGAGATATTGATTCTTTGAAAAATCTAAGTAGTTTTATTGCTTTGTATATAGTCAATTTTGCAATTTTTATATTAATTTCCACATAACATATTCTCTATTTATCTGGCATAGGATTCTTTATATATTTATTAGGGCAAGCTTGTTAATCTTGTTACTCAGAGCTTGCATATCCAATTTTTTGAGTATTACTCATTTGTTTCTGAAAGCATTTTGCTAAATTCCCCACTATAAAGTGAGACTTACAAATCTGTTCAATAGACTTCTCTGTTCTTTTTCCTAGTTCTACACTGTGTCTATGTTGTTACAGCTATACATATTAATGACTGTTACATCTTCTTTGCAGGCTATTATCTTTATTATTATCTAGTATCTCTCACTATACCAATTCTTTTTGCCTCATATAAACATAAATACCAACATCTGCCTCTTATTCTCTTGTTGCATCAACTGATTACACATCCACAGAGGATATGTTCTTCATTGCCTTGCCCCAGCCTGTCTCTGTGATTGTGTTTTTGTTGCTCTTATCAACTGTATGTAGCTGTATTTTCTGGGTTTAAAAAAATCAATGTGAAAATAAGAGAATCTATTTGTACTTAATGTAAATACTGAGATATTTAGACCTTTTAGCACTTGGTTTTCAGGGTAGCATCCTTTCCTTGGCTTTTATGCTTCTTTTTCTCTGACAGCTTTATAAACAGAGGCCACAGCATTGTCTGGCCTGGCTCCCCCTTAATTTTACCAGATGTTTTGCCCTCCATTGGAGACCAAACTCCTAAACTTCTTGGGTTTTTTTCACTCAGGGTACAACTAATGCATACACCACAGTAAAAAGACCACTATGAAAAGCACCAGGTAACTTTAGAAATATTTTATACTAGTTTTCTGTTTTTCCACTCTCATACCTGCTCAGAGGTTTTTGTTTGCAATCATTTGTCTAAGTGTCTTAATTTCAGAGTGTTTTCTCACTTCTCTTTGAATCAGATGGGAACCCAACAGGGAACACAAAGTGTGCTGGTGTGGTACGATAGTAGAGAGACTTTCCTACAACACAGTGGTTACAAGGATACTGGGGCACTACAACAGTAAACACAGAGCTTGCGCATGAACAAGCAGAACCGTGTGAAGCTGCCATCCCTAGGGTTCAAGGGCACACAGCAGAGGCTGGGTGATTAGAATCCAGAAGGTCAGAGGAGTCTGGGTTCAGACTTGACCACGTGAGGAGAAGGGGCTCCCCAGGGGCACTGTGGCCCTAGCAGGGAATGTCAAGGCTGGCTCTGGGATGCTGAGGAACTAAGGCTGGGCAGGGGGCCTTCACTGCCACTGCCAAGAGCTGTGGGGCAAGGCTGACAAGAGCAGGGGGCAGATGGGAAGGAGCAAGGTCCTTTTCCCTGACCCAGGCTCCCAGTCTGCTTTAGAACTCCCTAACTATACAATGTAAGCAATTGGAAGCCACTAAAATCACTAATCCCTCCTGGCTGCTGTGACTTGGTAGAATGAAGGATTGTCCCATAAACAAAAAGTTCCCGGTTCGGTTCCTGGTCAGGGCCCATATATACCTAGGTTGTGGGTTTGTTCCCAGTCGGCACACATACAGGAAGCAACCAATGGATGTTTCTCATGTTTATGTTTCTCTGCCTCTCTCCCTCCTGTCCCCTCTCTCTAAAAATTGAATAGGCATGTACTTTCGTGAAGATTAAGAATAAAGATCAATAATCCAAATGTCCCAATTTGGTTAAGAAACACTGTAAGATGGATACCAGATGCTGGGGTCTCAAGTTTATCAATAAAGAACAAACTCCACATCACTCATGCTGGAGTTCATTAAGGGACAGACACGAGAATTACTTAAAAACACTAACGGGAAGATGCGGTTTAGATGTGATGCACAAAGAGGTTTGCTGATTCCTCACCTTGAAGGGAACGTGCCAGCTGCTCACAGGCAGCCCTGTGAGCCACAGGCCTTCCCTCTAAGGTCCCGTCTACGTCACACTGACAGCGCAGACGCAGAGGAAAGCGTGTGCTGCTCGGTAAGGGCTGAGGACCAGAGGGAAGGAGGGCTGGGCAGTGAGAGAGACTCAGTTAAAGTCGGAAATTTGCTACTTTCTGGTACATGCACACATACAACAGACTGATAATGGGACGTTCTTCATGGACTGGTCAACATGGCTGGATGAGACGTTGCGTGTTACGTGCTATGGACGTGTAGTGCACAGCCCTGGGTGAGGGATGGACAGATACCTTAGCTGTGGGGATGAGAGCCCATCTGATCTTCATACTCAGTGAGCTTTGCTGCCCACAGGAGGTAAGTAAGGGTTGGGCGGCTTTTTTAAATGATCTTTTATGCCATAGTATTTAAAATAAAGGCAGAGATAAAATTCAAGAGTTTTTCTTATATCTTATGACCTTTAGTAGGTGAATTTATTTCTATTTTTTTAAACTTTCATATATATCTTAATTTCAGCAGAGTTGGTGTACAAGCTGTCACTGGTTAGATTATTTCAGGTGTAAACATAGTGATCTGACATCTCCAAACCTTCCTACAGCACAAAAGATAATTTTTAAAAATTATAAACAGTCACCATCCTACCACTCTACAACCATTACTATGATATTTTATTTCATAGATTTCTTTATTTGGTGCCTATATATGTACCATAACTGCAATTATACAGCATTTGCAATTATTGGTTCACATTTATGTTTTAAATTTTATAATAATTCTTTCCTATGTATCTGTAAAATACCTCTTAGTAGCATTTTAATGACTGTATAAACAGGTCATTGAGTTAATGTGGAATAATTGATCAATTTATCCTTTGTTAAAATTTTGTTTACAGGTTTCACTATTAAAGATAATTCTACCAGGGAAAAATGAGTCACATTCAGTAATCATTACTCCCCAAGGGAAGGGCACACACTTACTCTCCTAATCAAGTCTCCTGTTCACTCTCAGTGTGAGATCGAGAAAGACTCTGCGAGCAAGTGGCCAACCTCACCTCAGAGTCTTAGAAACTACACTTTATGGTAACATCCTCAGAAGCCACCTAAGTGTGTGGGATGCATCCCCGACCACTGTGTTTGAAAGGTGGAAGGAATCAGTAAAAGTCAGTCTGCCACCAAGGCACGAGAGCCAGCCACACTCTACTAGTCACCTACAGCGTCTGGTACAATGTCCTGTGTCAGGATAAGCATTCTCATGAGGGAAATGACACAGAACTGGGCTAACCAGGGGGAAAGTGCAGGTGAAAGACACTGGAGAACATGGACACAGTCTGTACATCTACATAACTCACAGTTCAACACTCAGAACTTCCTGGGACCACACACAGCCCAAATGCTTTCTCTGAGACCAAATGCCCAGTTCCACCCTTTGCTACCTACTGACTCAGCAGTTTGCCCCCCAGGTTGTAAACTGTGAGCTTGGCTCCCACACAGTCTGCAGGTTTCTCCTTCTCCCCTTTCCCCTACACACCCTGTATTAATTCTGTTCCTTCACTCAGCCTGCTGGTTCACTCCCCATTAGGAGTCTGTAATTTTCATACGAAATATCTCTGCATCATGCAACACAACAAACTAGAGCTCCCTGAGACGGTCCTTAAGTGGCGAGTACAATCTGGGAGAATGGACAAGAGGCCCTTTGGGTTTGCAGGACCACGTCCTTCCAGTGCAGCTCTTTATTCCTTCCCACATCCTATGACACATGGAGTTAGTTACTGAGTTTACACCATTAGAGTACAGATGGAGATAGACTGTATTCAACCTTGGGACCCAGAATAGAAATTAATATAATTTTTTTAAGTTCACAGGTATTCAATTCAATAAGTAATAAAAAAAATAACTGATTTAAATAAATCAATGAGTGTAAATTATGGAAAGTTTCCTTCTGAGGAGGAAGGAAGGCCTGATCTCTCATCATGAAGAACCGTGGCAGAGGGAGTAGTGAGCTTCTCTGGATTCAGGTGATAGCTGAGCACTTAAGGTGAGGGTTCAAATGTCACTGCAATTAGCAATGACTCTCCTCCCACAGTGCTCTCCGAAGGCATGCTTCTTCTGCGTTCCTCGGGCTGTAGATCAGTGGATTTACCTCGGGGTTGAAAAGGCTATAACCAGGAAAAGGATCTCCTGCTGCTCCTCAGGATGGCATGATTTTCAGGGGGACCATGGACACGACAATAGCACGGCCAAAGGAAAGCCCCCACATACAGAGGTGGGAGGAGCAGGTTGAGAAGGCCTTCCTGCATCCCTCCCCAGACTGGATCCTCAGGAGGCAAAGGGGATGCACGTGGAGGACACCAGCACCAAGCACAGGGGCTCCACGAAGATAAAAGTTCAAGAGAAGCTGACCAGTTGGTCCACAGATGCTAGTTACCCGGATGTCTTCAGTCTAGATGGATGGCCGCAGTGACCAGTAATCCAGAGCCCTGCTCAGGAGGACCTCTGATTGGCCCCTCTGGCTCTGACTCCAGGTTCACCCTCAACCATTAGGTGATAAATTATCTTCCAGGGTAGACACTTCTACAGCAAAGATTAGCACACTTCCTTGCTCATTATGTAGTTGCATTTCCAATTTTCAGTAAATGAACATTTATGTATTCCGGCTCATGCATCGTTCCAGTGTGCTTTGGAGAACATGATGCAGTCCTTGAACAAAGTGTCCAAAATGGATCTAAACCATGAAAACCAGACCCACAACCACGTTAACCTCATTGAAGCAAGACTTGGGAATAGAACGAATCCCTTCCCAATGGCAAGAGATGAGGTGTCTTTTTTATAAATAAGTACTATTGATAAACTGTCCAATCACCTGGACAAAAAAAGAAATCTAAAGCATGGATCAGAAATTCCTCATACAAGACCTGAAGCACCCAAGCAGGTTGATGGTGATGAGCTATGAGAAGATTTTACAGTGAAAACATGCATTGGGAGAAAGGGCAGGATAAATGAAAAGGTGCACATGCAACATAAGATCCAATAAAGAGAAAATTAAATTATTACTGATCATCTCAGCCTTCTTCCACCTCATTCCGCCAGCACCTAACATCTTGGTTTCTTGTCTGTACTCTCTCCATCCCCACCACAAAAACGTAGCCTCTGAGCCACAGGAAATCAAACATATTCAGTGAGCACGTGCTAGCCACCTGACCTTCTCCTTAATGCTATGCTCAGTGAGACACACAGGTGAGACACAGAGTTAGTACTCATTTGGCTGCACATTCTGTTCAGTAAATATGTTGTCACACTCACTAGGAACTAGGACTGCACTGATAATAAGTAAATGCATAATTTACACAATAACAAACATGTTAATTGTCCTGAAATGGAATCTCACTGCATGATATACCCAACTATAATTTCCTTTGGCTAGGAAAATTACTCCATATATTCCATCTAATTCATAGCAATGAAATTTCTTCTTTTTCTAATTTTATCTTTCCCAAGTAAATCTTTTCACATGGATAATTCTTTAATTATCCAATAAATTGGATAATTTTATTTTCCAATAAAAATTAACCAATCTTAAATACCTGCAAATATTGGTTTATAAAATGTACATCTAGTTTTCCCCTGAAACTATTCATATGAATTGTGAATGATGAGTATGTATGTTTAATATTAATGGGAAGCATTTTTTCCCAATACTTAAATGAAAAGAGGCAATAACACAGGGACAGTCAACAAAGAAGAAGGTGCTACAACTCATTGAATGGATGATAAAATAAAAGAAGGCAACCTATTTAGCACCTGCATTTGGAGCCAAGGACCTCAGAAGGGGAAGCACCTGAAGGTTGGGAGGGTCCTGCTTTCCAGGAGCTCCCGTGGGAGCTGCAGACCCTCTCCTTTGTTCCTGGTTGAAAATGGGGCAGAATCCTCAGAAAAGGGGGTTTTAGTCTCCACTAGGCTCAACCTAGCTGGCAGCCCTTGGGCCTCACTGGAGGGCAGACCCTGACATGCAGTGCATGTCCCCCACCACACACACATACCCCCCACCCCCACTCTGGGAAGGAGACAGAGCAGCTCTCTTCTCCTGCTTCTGCTCTCGCCCCCGCAGGACACACAGCCACAGAGCACCACACAGAGATTATGCAACTCACTATAAAACCTGGATACTCAGCACTGTCTGAATGTCAGGCATCCCAGCACTGCCCTGGTCCCCAAATATGGTCCCCAAACTTGCTCCAAGTGAACCCATAAGGAAGCAGAACCATTGTGACAAGGAGTAATCTCCTAGCATTAACCTCGATATTTAGGCTTCTCCCCACTGTAGTCTGGGTCCCATGTGTTATACAGCAGAGGTGGCATGAAAGGACCCAGAAAAACCAGCGGACTCCAAGTGACAACTGAAAGTATGGAGATGCTGTAGACAGCTGGTTATGGCGGCTGCAGGGGGTGGCCTGGGGACTCCATATTTGGTCATGGTGTCCCCATGTGGCTTATTAGAATCTACCTGAGAGAGGGTTTTCCAGGGCACAAAGCATTAGAGGGAGGTTCCTCTAATCTCTATTCTGAAGTGGGGAGTTTGAGAGCCCAGCCCTTCCAGGGATGGGAGGAAGGACCCTCTCAAATGCGGCTTCCCATCAAAGCTTCATGCCTCTTCTGGGAATGGGAGAGGATTTGCTACCTACGACTTTGTCATATTTATTTGTACTCTGCTGCAATCTCACACTGAACGTAATGGAGCCGAAACGTTACTTTGGAAATCTCATATCAATAAAGCATGCAGTTTACAACTAATTTGCTCATTACAGTGTGCTCCTGACTCTCTGGGATCTCTACCTGAACCTGGGAAAACTGAACAGCTAATCCAGTTGTGGGAACATGTCCACCTGTGCTCTAACTCTACGTATCCACAGTGACAAGAAACACCAAAAAGGGCTTGTGATCACATGAAAAGCCTGGTGCGTACTGGGCCATCCATAAATATCGGCACCTGTCTTTTTCCCTTTCTTGTTTTGATGTTACAGGTGATCTTCAGAAAATCAGAAAATATGAAAACTGACATATAGGTGACAAAATTAGCCAACTGATCTCATTAAAACAGTAGTTTAGGACATAGTTTTCCAAGATTGTCATCACCTGACTATCAATTATAAAAAGTAAAAAATTAGAACAAAGACATTAAAAAATTAAATATAAATGCTTATGGTACCCAACAAACTTTAACCTATGGAAATGCATCATCTCAAAATGACATTTTTTCTATGGCATAATCAAGGTGACATTCCTTTACTTGTGAACAACTCCTAAAAGTGGGCAGAGTAAAACACACACATGTACAGAACAAATGCACACAAAGGACACACACACACACACACACACACAGCCAGCTCTTAACTGCAACAGACACGTCCTCAGGTATGTACGTTACCTGTCGGCATCGGGCACTTCCTGTGATCACAGCTCTCATTTCAACCTGCATTTATAGCTCCTGTGGGTCTGGCCAGGTCCTGTGGAATTTGGTTATACTTTCCATTTGAAAGCAGAATGAGTAAAAATCAACACACTGATCATTTAAACAACTCCCAAACGAAATTACCTGAAAACTGGTTTTCAAACTGTTGGCTTTTCAGTAATGTGGTAAATAATCCAACTCAAAGATGAATGGATACTCAGACAGCAATGGCGGTCATATAATTGACAGAAAATAACTGTAAATTGTTATGAATTGCAGTTACGGAGTACTTGTGTGCTAAAAGGTCAAAAGCCCGTGCTTTACTTGGAATCTCGAAAAACGAGAAGAGAAGCCAAAGTAGTTAGAGCTCACGGAGCACATCCAGCCGGGTTCTGATTCCGAGAACCGTGACTCACGGGGGCTTATTTTCCTCTTGTTTTGAAAAGCTACCTTTCCATACTGTTCCGTTTCATTTTCTCCGATTCTGGGTTCCTTGACCAATGTTTTTACTTATTTTTAAATTTTTTATTTATTTACTTTTGGGTTTTTTCATCCCCTTTATCCCCCTCCTCCCTGCACCCCACCACCCTCCAGCATCCCCCCTGCCCTTAGTTCATGTCCATGGGTCGTACATTTAAGTTCTTTGGCTTCTCCATTTCCCATACTATTCCTAACCTCCCCCTGTCTATTTTGTGCGTACCTATTACACTTCTTATTTCCTGTACCTTTTCCTCATATTCTCCCCTCTCCACTGATAACCATCCAAATGATTTCTGTTTCTATTCTGTTGCTTGTTTAGTTTGGGTTTTTTTTTTGTTTTGTTTTTAGATTCAGTTGTTGATAGTTATGAGTTTGTTGTCATTTTACTGTTCATAGTCATGTTTTTATTTTTTTATACATTTCTCAGTTTTTTGACGAGAGACCTGGGGGCATCGTGGAAAATGGGACTGAAGACCCCTTTTCCTGGGAAGAAATGTCCCCGCTTCTGAAGGCGGAGATTGGCCCCTGGGCAGCCAAGCTGCTGAGAAGCGAAGAAAAGACCTACCTGCCTGGAAGCGAAGTCAGAGGGTGCAGCAGCGGGTCAGGTCTGGCGACGTGTCCCCTCCTCAGGCCCCTTCGCACGGCCCGGCGTCGCTGGCGGCCCCACGGAGAAGGCGCCCCTGGCGCCGGGCCTCACAGGGGCGCCGGGAGGCCCCCGCAGGCTGCTGCCACCCCACAGGGGCACTGGGGGCTCCTACACAGGCTCTGAGTACGCTCTGGCCTCGGGGGCCTGGGCCCCCCCACACCCGGGGGCGGCACAGTCCCTGCGTCGCGGGCCTTCGAGCGCTAAACACCTGCCCCGGAAGTGCCTTCAGGTTGGAAGCCCAGCGCCCTTGGCTAGGCGTTGAGGCCTCGCCCCTTGCCCTTTGACCTCTCTCTTCCGGCCGACTTTTGCACACACAACTTTCAGCTGAGCTTGTCCGGGCAGAGGCAGAAGCTTCTGTCTCAAGTTACCGCCTAGTGGGCTGGGGCTGGAGAGCGGTGGGTAGAAAAGCGGCGCCGCGTGCCCTGCTCCCTTCTCACGTGTCTGGCCCGCGCCCAGGCCCTCTCCACAGGCAGCGTGCGCTGTGGGCTTCGTTCCTCAGGCCACTGCCGCCACTTCCCGCCCAGCGGCGCTCGCCCAGTGGTTTTCCCTTCCAGCTGAAATGAAGACTCAGCTGGGCTGGGACCACCCCTCCGCCCCTGCACCGGCCCTGGGCCCTGATCACGGGATGTTCCGTCAGGATCGGGCCCCTTTACCACCTGGCTGTTATATCCAGCCCAGGAGGCCATGGCGACTCTTCTGGGGATCCTCCCGTCAGTGACCTGGAAAAACCCTCCAGAGAAGCCCGTGCTGTGTGCTCCTAATTCCATGATGTGTGGACACTCCAGAACCACCCCATCCCTCCTCCAGGGCACATATTTTCTCTCCCAAGTTCACCACCTGAGCAGGTAAGTCAAGGCTGTGAAACCAGGACCATCCAGAACCACCCACTTTCTTTCCCAAAGGAGATGAAGGGGAAGGTCCAGGAAGAGCCCCCGAAGAACCAAGAGAATCACACAGAGACCAATGAAGAATCAATCAGAACAGCCCCCCTAGCGTTTTGGATCTATTACCACCATCTAGGTTCCTGGAGACCAATGGTGTCCCCAGTTCCCACAAACAGTCCTGGGCCCCTGGACCTGCATCCCAAGTACCCAGAAGACAGTCTGAGTGGGGATGCCCTGCTGTTTCCCAGAGGCTCCTCCCCTGAAGGCCAGGGGGTTGCAAGCTCCCACAGCCCTGGGGGGGCTGTCCTGCCTCCCCCTGAAGCCTGAGTCAGATGCAGCAGCGCTCTCTGACCCAACCCCATGCCAGAGACATGCAAAGAACATGCTGGGTGAAGACCCCCCACTCAGCTTGCCAGGTTCACGGAAGTTGGGGAAGGACATGCACCATGTCCTACAGACTGTTCATCGAGTACCTGTTCTCCACTGGCCTCTGCCAGCAGGAAGCCCTGCACACAAAACATCTCCGCGGCACGTTAGCTACTGTGGTGGGACTGAAGGGAGCTGCCCCCCAACCTACACTTCCTTGCATTTCTCTGGACAAAAACCTGCTCACCTGCGAGAAAAATGAGTGTGTCAGTGGGACAAGAACTTGGAGAAGAAAATGAGATCACAGCTGCCTGCGGTGCCACTCAGACTCCCCCTTCTTTGTCTTCGCCACACACCTGCCCCGGGTCACTCAAACTTGGCAGGTCCCTGCTGATACCAAAATACCTGCAGACTCAAACCCTGCCATGGACACCTGCGTTATGGACACTGCTCCTCCTTCCCAGGCTGTGATTTTCCATTTTCCCTGTGGCTCTGGGGAGAACCACTCCCGACCACCATGGCACTACATAACTCTGAGAACACACCACCCAGTGGCAGCATTCCCTTGGCTGATGTGTCTGTCCACTTACCTAAAAAAAATTAGCAGAGGGATCCAAGTTTCCTACCCTCCCTAGGACCCAGGAACTACCTCTTAGACACGTCTGGGGCCAGTGATGGTCAGCAGGCTAAAACATCTGGGCTGAACTTCTGCGGCCCAGCCTGCCAGAGGCAGCACAGTGCTCTCAAGTAGTGCCAGTTTGCAATGGCTGGACCCCACGTTTGATACCACTGTCTACACCAAGCTGGCCATGGGTGACAACCCACATGCTCTCCCCATTGACCCATCCTTCTTCTTGTTAATCTGCCTTTCTCCTGTGTCTTCACTGTTTAACTCAGCTGTGGAGAAAGGACTGACATGCATCCTGATGTGTTGAGCCAGATGAAATGATGCCCAATTTTTTACATCCCAGTGACGGGGATGTGGCAGTAGTCACATTTTATGGATGCAGGTGCTGACTCCTGAAATCTTGCTTTGAGGGTAGGGGATGATAATCCAGGAGGAGGTAAGGTCCGAAGAAGGGAGAGGTGGGGTGACTCACCCTTGCCCCTTCCTTCTCCTCGTCTATAAAAGGAGGCAAAGAATGTCTGCTTCACAGCTCGATTGGTGACATGTAAACAGGCTAATATTTGGGAAACACCCAGCAGAATCCTCAGCAGCAAGGAAATGCATCCTTTTCCCTGTTCCTCAGCTCTTTGAAAGTGGTGACTCATGTTAAAAGAATATATAAAGAAGTCATAAGAGCAAAATGTAATTTGTTTATTAGAATCCTAAAACTCACATATTAAAACAGTTAATAGAAAGCTCTCATAAACTCAGACTTTTCCTGCAATTCCCTAACAAAATACAGTTTTGCTATGTTTTGTTTTATTCTTTCATTTTTTCAGTCCTAGCCACTTCCCAGACCTGCTGGAGGACATCTCTATAATTCACCTGCACCAGATACCTTTGCAGAACTTGGGGCTTTTTTTTTTGTTTGTTTAATTTTTTTTTTACGTATTTTTGAATTGACATATTTTTGAACTGATGTTGGGGAACTATTTTTTCCTGAAGTATTTTTTTTGTATTTTTGAACTGACACAGAAAGAGTGAATGCCATCCCCTAATTTTCCTAATGGGCCCTTGTGGAAATATTCTAAATTCAGAAAACCTATGGCTCATAATCTGTGTGAGAGAAATTATCCCATGTTTTCCTCTTCTTCTTCCTTTTTAGGGTTTTAGCCTTAACACAAGGCATACACATATTTTAGAGAAAATAGTAATTTTCCAAGGTATAGTTAAAAGCCATTTTCTAATTTAAAAATTGCCTGTTTTTTTCTTTGTACCTTTAAAACAATAATTCCATAGCAGTTTTTGTTACATTTAGAGCCAATATCGCTTGTTTTGCATTGTTTGTATATTGGGGTTGGGGGTGTGGAACAACATTTATGTATTTCTGGGGCTGGAAATGTCCTGATACTATGGAGATGAGAAAACTAATGGCCAGAGTCCAAATGTTTTGCCCCAATGAGTAAAATAGTCAATGAGTAGAAGAGATAGTCAGCAATGAGGCTTTTCGAGGACTGAGAGGAAGACAGGAGGGTGGAAGAGAAGTTTCCCTTTGCCTCCCAATTTCTTGGAAGAAGAAAAATACAAATTAGAAATAGTACATGAGAAAATTAGGGTGAAACATAGATCTAGAGAAAGCAGATAATATACGATCACATGATACTACAAGTGCAGAGAAGGAGAGAATTCAAAAGACACTCTAATTACCATGTTAAAGAAATCGCTGTTATGCTGTGCTGGCCACGTAGGTCCCGAACTTGTGTTAAAGAAAATAAGGGCCTCTTCCATGTCATTCTGACTGCTTGGGTACAGAAAAAGTGAGTTATAGCCCTGGAGCTGGTGTCCTTTGGAATTTCCTTGAGGTTCCTACCAGTGTTCACTGGACTTGGTTGCGTTATTGGTTCTAAGTGGGGGTCTGCGATGTTCCATCAAGCTGTCTCCCTCCTTTCATGCTTTCTTCCTTTCGCAATATTTTCTCACTCCCATAACATTTTATGTGGTCACCATGCTAATGGGCAGTCGTCACCTACATCCAGCTCTGTCACCTGAACTCTGGAAAAGGCAACTCTCCCTAGTAACTGATTCATATTTATTCTAAACACCAGTTCTCTCTAATCCAAAGGTGCAGAATGAAATGACATAACACAAAGATTCCGATATTTCTGCCTCTCACATAGAACATTTCATATCATTAAACTTTGCTTTTCACAAAAATAGATTTATTAGGCTCAGATGCACATGGTTTTTCAGATCGAAGGTTGTCATCTTCAGAGGTGACGCTCCAGAGCAGGGAGTTGGCTGTACCCATAGTCCTTCCTGCATTTCCCCATAGGGGCCTGCTTATCCAAGGGTGCGTATTCCGTCTTGTTAGCGGTGCCCTCTTGTAGCAGCACATATTATGGGACTGTTAGCATATACACACAGCAATAAGGGCAGTGAATATTACAGAGGAATTTAAGAGGAGGTTAGAGAGGATTCTTCACAGAACAGAAACTGGATGTTGGGTAGTACTGGCAGCTGGCTGTAGGAGTCTGTGACAGTCTGCCCCTCTGCTTCCCACCATATGACTCTTGTCTAAGGGCCCGTGCTCTCTCTGACTTTCTGCCTATGCTCTGTGTTCTGGACAGTGCCCCATCTTAAGGACAGAATCTGATTAACACATATTCTTGATATCAGAAATCTAAGACATGAGATGTTTGAGTACATGCATTACCATTCCCCCAAATCTCACAGAGAACAAATCCCCCACCTTACAGACTCTCCCTGGTATCCCTCACATGGCTCTCTGTATCCACTTCACTCTCTGCAGGGCGCCCTTGACCTCCGCGTTCCTCAGGCTGTAGATCAGTGGGTTCAGCATGGGGTTGAAAAGGCTGTAAAACAGGAAAAGGACCTTCTGCTGCTCTTCAGGACGGCTGGATTTGGGGGCCATGTACATGATGATGGCACTGCCGAAGAAGAGCCCGACCACGCAGAGGTGGGAGAAGCAGGTGGAGAAGGCCTTCTTGCGGCCCTCCCCGGACTGGATCCTCAGCACAGCAAAGAGGATGCGCGTGTAGGAGATCAGCACCAAGCACAGGGGCCCCACTAAGATAAACACACAGGCAGCAAAGATGACAAGCTGGTTGAGTCCAGTGTCAGCGCAGGCCAGCCTGAGGACAGATAGGATCTCACAGAAGAAGTGGTTGATTTCATGAGGCCCACAGAAGGGCAGCCTCAGGATGAGAACCACATGGACCAGAGCCAGGAGGGATCCACATGCCCAGGAAGTGGCGGCCAGGACCAAGCATACTCTCCAGCTCATGATGACAGAGTAATGGAGGGGGTGGCAGATGGCCACGTATCGATTGTAGGACATCATTACCAAGATGAGACATTCAGTGTGAGCAAAAGCCATGTATAAAAAGGTCTGTATTATGCATGGGACAAAGGAGATAGTTTTTTTCTCATTCAGAAAGTTTTCCAGCATCTTTGGGACATTGTTTGAAGCATATGAAATATCAACAATGGCCAGGTGGGAGAGGAAGAAGTACATGGGGGTGTGCAGTCGGGAGTCCAGCCAGATGAGCCCCAGGATGACCCCGTTGCCCAGCAGGGTGATGACGTAGAACAGGGAGAAGAGCCCAAAGAGGAGCATCTGCATCCTTGGGCTGAGCTGAAATCCCAGGAGAATGAATTCTGTGACCCATGTCTGATTTTTCATCATCTCCTGGCAGCAGTGCCTGTGTGGGTCGCTGCAGTGTGCTGTATGCTAAGGAGCAAATACAGATCTGGATTAGTTATTAAGCAGAAAGAGGGGTTTATGGGGTACAACTGTGTGTTGACTCAGCAAACATTTTCAGAGTCATCGGGTCAATTCCTTTTATCCATACTTAAGTAGAAATTCTAAGGCATTTGATTAACTTTGACTGCAAGACTTACATATTCACCATCATAATGGCATCCACAGAATGAATTGTTTTCCAGATTGACTACTCCTTTCATTTTCAAGAAAGGCTCATACATATATTCTCACATAGCTTTACTCTCTAATTTATCTCATTTTAAAATGTTGTTCCTATTTTCTCTTTCTCACTTGATTTGCTCTTATTATATAACATGTGCAGAGTACTTTGCAGGTGCTCAATAAGTGAGCACAGGGTAAATATATGAATTAATGAATTAGGGAATGAGATTTACAAATGTAGTGTCAAAGAGGTCTGTTTTTCTCTGTGTCTACTAGGTTTAGGGCTTTAGCAGACGTTGGCAGTAAGTTTTTTACTTACTGATGCTATGCAGGAGAATCTGGCTGATTCCCTCCTGGGCACAAGCAGAGTGACATCACTAATCTGGTCGGCATTCAGAGAAGTAATTTATGGTACAGGGTCAGGGCAAGCAGTTATCTACGTAAGGAGGTAACAATATAATATTATCCTAGCCTCTCGTGGGGCTTCTCCCTGGTTCTAAGTAGATGCTGTTTCTGGGACCAGCCTCATCTGAACAGTGCCCAATACATTGGTTGGATGGATGGATGGATGGATGGAAGCCATTACATTAGGAGTAACATCCTAAGTGTATATCTTGGAATTTAATCAAGTTCGTTGACTCTTCTTTCATTTTCTCTGGCTGCCATTCCACCAACCATACAGCCACAGGGGTACCAAAAGGGAAAACCTAAGATGTCCCATAGAGGTGTACACCTACTACATGACAATTCATGAGAAACAAGGTCATTCTCAATGAGGAGCTCAGATCTGCACATTCCAACCCAGTCTTAAGCCCAGAAAACCACCTACCTGTAACTTGACCCTGTACTTCCTATTCAGTATGCTGATTTCTGCACCCCTTCCTTCCTCCAGACCCCAGCTTCCCCAAATTACCAAACTTTGCCAAAGGCCCTTTACTCACTGTGGCACCAGCCTGCTCTTATCTCAGAGATGTTAGATTTAGAGGGAATCGCACAGAAGTGAGGAGAGATTTTGCAGGTTGGAGCTGAGGGTCTCACTCCCTCCAACAGTCTTAGAAAGAGGGACTTCGCAGGGGCAGGAGTCATCCCTATTCTCTTGACGCAGGGACTGGAGCCTGCTCACTGCAAGTACCAGCTATAAAGGTCTTATGTGGGGTCATTTCCACTGGAACCCTCCTCGATTGTTCCTCAGGGTCCCTGAGGGAGATGGGGCAAGGACACAAAAGACACAGACATCATCTCTACCTGGAGAATCAGAAGTTGTTTGTCTTTCTGTCTCCATTTCTCTGGGCCCTGGGGATGGATGTTCAGAAGAAAAGGAGCTGGTGTTATTGACTTAATACCCAACTGGATCCATACACATGAAGCTCATATAGTAATAAGGACAAACATACTCCTGGGACCACATTGCAAATTGTAACCCCTAAGTATTTGAAGGACGATGGGCTCCTGGATCTCAGCCTTGCCCCAGATAGAATTAGTGGAGCTTGGAAGAGGCAGAGCATCATCCTTATGAAATAATGACATAAAAACTGGCTTTAAATTCTTCCTCCTTTTCTCCTAGATTGTTGGGAACCACCCTGTGTGGTTTCAGGAACTGTAACACCCCCATGGCTAAGGCTGAGTGAGTGACCTTTGGACCACAAGCCACTAAGGAGACAAAGCTTATCTCTCTGGCAGGAGCACTGCTTCTGCTCCTTCTGCTTCATCCATAACTGGCCCCCAATGCTTGGTTGGTTAGCCAATGACGGGTAAGATTCCCCAAGGGGGGAACGACCTAAGCCAGGCATGATCACATGGAGGCCCCAAGGAAGGACTTGGGGGACTACAGCAAAAGGGGGTGATGGACCCTCACCCCTTGGCTATCCTGACCCTGACTCAAAATAAGCCCTCATAGTTTTTTGTATGCTATCTATTGTTTGGTCCTTACTGCCTGACAATGATTAATGAACTTTACCTGTACTCTTGTGCAAATGAAACCTAATGAAAGCCTGTCATGGCAAGGGCACGGGGCGCTCTCCTCTCGAGAGAGTGGCTGTGCTGTCCCTTTTCCTCCACAGGACTTGGGAGTCCATGTGAATTTGTCTCATATCTCATCCATAACGCACGCATCACTAGATAATTCTCAGTTGGGTATTGGTAGATAAGAAGAAACATTTCTATCAATCTTCCCATGCTTTGGTGAGACAGAAGCTGAGACCTTCCCACATAGTACCTGAGATTTTTGTACAGACTATTGGAAGTAAGAGAAGACAGAAACCAGAGAAAGCTGGCCTTGAAGAGGTATCTTGGGGTTTAGAGGGCAGGAAATGTCAAATTCACATCTTTACTATGATATACTCATAAAGCTCAGTGAATATTGTGATATAATGATGCCTTGGAATGAGGTGCCATTTTTATATAACATAAAATATAAATAAAGAGATTCTTGAAAAGTTTTCTGATTGTCTCTCTTATGGGTCAGGTCTGCATGTGTATATGTGTATATTTACATGTGTTTGCTTAATGGGCAAAGTTCATTTACCAGAATACATTTGGTTCCTTACTTTAGAGAGAAGTAGGTTTTTAATGTGTATGCATCATGGTTCTCTGTTAACAAAGGAAGAAAATATGCCTATGGTTCATATCCTAATATATAATTCAAAACACACATTATTTCCATTGGCAAAACAAAGACGCTCAAGGAATAACTATCCTAAAACCTCTCAAGAAGTAATAAGAAAAGTTTAGAAGCCATGTACAGTGGTTCAAAACTAACTGAAGCACCTAACTAGATTAAATAAATTTACTGACTATCTAACACTGGAGAATTTAATAAAATATTGCCAAGATGAGTTTCAATTTCTGTATAGTATCTCTCCATATATAAATACTTTATATCCATATTATTTATATGTAGATATTTTAGTCATTTATTTATTATTCACTCATTCAGTTTACATTTATTATTTGCTATATGTGAGCATTATCCTAGACATGTTACAGAGCAACAGAAAGGTCCGTTATTGTCTGCCACCTTATGGAAAGATGTCTCTCAAAGCCACAGATTTGTGAAAAGGAAAGGAAAGGTTTATTAATGCTATACAGAGTTAAAGTAGCAACCTAACGTCTCCATTAAAATATCAAAGTCCTTTAGGATACCCACAGACACCTGCAGTGCTTCCTATCTCCCTCTGCCCTAAGTCAGGGTACCATAATGGCAAGGAAGAGAAGCACACGTCTGGGATCCAGGCTCTTGACACCGTCAGCTGTGTCGTCATCCAGGCAGGATCTCTGGTTAATCTGAAGCCATGTGGCACCTTCTCATGGTCTACTGGCAAGAGTTCTTTCACCCTTCTTCCAGGCAGTCTCTCTTGCTCCCAGGCCACGCAGCCAAAGGGAGCACCCCAAAGCCGCGTGGTCCCTCCTCTACCAAAGCTGTGGGGAAGGGGTCCCCACTGTGGCAAAGCCTCGTGGCTCTCCCTCTCCACCAAAGCTGCAGGGGTCTGCACTCTGGTGAAACTGCATGGATCTCTCTAATGGCTGCCACATCTCCGTTTAAATCCCAGCCCCAAACCTCCTCTGCAGCCCTATTTCCGACTCCTCCTACAATCGGTTACACCTGCCAGCATTCCTGTATATTTCCAAGGTTATTGGGATGCCATCATGAGTTTGGGCAGGCATGTCCTCATTTTCTGGAGCCAATCTTCTCCAAGCTCCCATGCAGGCGCTTTAACTTGGGGTTCCTCCCCCAGTCACGTCCTTGGGGAAGTCCTTTCCATCCCCCTGGCTCAGAGCATGGCCACAGCTGTTTAACATATCTATGAAACCAGTTAAAGGTTATAGATATGTTAAATGACCATTCTGGAGGTTATCTGCAAAACAACTCAGTGGCCCTGCTCCATTTGTCCCTTCCCCCAACTCACACCTGAGGGGAAAGGGGTGAGGACATCTTATATGTCTGTCTTATATTTCCTGGACACCCTGAGTTCTGGGCCCCATTCCAACTCCCTTTTTGGGGCCCCCCCTTGGTTGCACCCTGTTACAGACACAGGAGAAGCAAACATTAGTGAGATACTACCTTGAACTTCAATGACATTACAGTTTTCCCATAGAGAAAGCCATGCAAATAAACAATTTGGGGGCTGTTTTAGAAGTGTGCACACTATACCATGAGACAAAGGGAAGGTGTGCTAGATTGCTCTGAAGGGTGTTGAGACTGGCCTCACAGTGGATGGGGTGCTTAGACACCATGCGGGAAGACATCAGATGGATAGGACATGCCAGGCGTGTACCTTAGGGTATGAGGAAGGCACAGCAAAAGAATAAGAATGATATTGGAAAGGAGGTTCACAGACAAGCTTCAGCCCATGCCATAGATATTGGACCTCATGTGAAACCAAGGGTAGAATGGTGTGACTAAATATGTGATTACAAAGATTACTGGTTGTTTACTGTAGAGGAATGTTTAAAAGAATAAGGTTGGAGGCTGTGAGGCCAAGCTGTCTGAAGAGTCAAGATGTGCAAGTGACAGATGACTGACTACCTGAGTAGACATGGGGACAGGTAGGAGAGAGTGTACTTGAAACATGTAACAGAAACTCAATTATCAGTATTTCATGACTTTTTACTGTGGGGTAAGGAAAAAAGCAGAGATCAGCTATTTCCCTGGTTTCTGGCTTATGTGGCTATATACAATGGTTTCATTCACTTATACAGATGATACTTGGGGGACAGGATATTTGTGGCAAGTGTTTAAAAGGAGTATAGTTCTTAACAGGATGGGTTTGATGGGCCTAGGGGATATATAGCTGGGTGTGTCCATTAAGCAATTAACTAAACTGTTTCACAGTTCCCTAGAGATATCTAGGCCAAAGATAAGGATTTGGGAACCACAAGCATTAGGTGATAAAGTCAAGGTTAATTAAAAAGGTCATTTAAGGACAGCAGGTTCAGTGAGAAGAAAAGAAGACAAGAACAGTATCTTATGAATGACCAATATTTAATAGATGGACAGAGGAAGATACACCTCCAAAAGAGAGGAAGGAGAAAGACCAGAGAATTAGGCAGCAAATCAGAAAATATGAATGAAGGAAATCAAAGAGGTATGTTTACTACCTATACGTTACACCAGGACACAAACTAAGATATTCTCTCTAATCCTATAAGTGATTCTAAGTCTGTTTTTTAGATACAAGAAAATTCTCCATAGAGCTATACTGCAGTTAATATTATAGATTTAAAAAAGTAAAATAAAGCCTAAATCACTGAGAGAAAGCCATTATTGGCCTTAAAGAAAAGTATAACACTTTGAGCTTCATTTCCATTTGCACTGGCCTGTCCAAGTATGAGCTTTGTGCAGCATGTGTGGGACATTTTAATCTACAAAGAACCAGTTATTAAAAGGTTAGCCAGAAATAGCATACAAACATGCAACATCACTGTGAAAGTGAAAAACAGCTCTTACCCTGTGTGAAAGAAGGGCTGAGTAGGTAGACTATGATGCCAAGGGTGGGGAGGCAGATGACCAAAGATGGCCAACATGTGACTTTTCAGTGGTGCCCCCTGCCAGAAATCCATCACATTCAAAGGGAGCTTCTGCTGGTACCCTGGAAACATATCTATATTCCAGCAATGTTTCACATTATTCTTAACTGCTCAACACACTCAGGAAGGTCTGGCGATCGGGAAAGTAATGGATTTACTTCACAGCTTCTCATTTTTTTTTCCAATTAGGGGACAAGAATCATCAGGATCTCTCTTATCTCCAATAACACAGTATAAACTCAGGGCCACAGACAAGGAGCAATGTCATCTTTAAACACACAAAAAAATCAGTATT
The DNA here is from genome assembly GCA_004027475.1 of Anoura caudifer. NCBI lineage: Eukaryota > Metazoa > Chordata > Mammalia > Chiroptera > Phyllostomidae > Anoura > Anoura caudifer. Next base: position 22,422 of record PVKU01006737.1, read on the forward strand.
GGATATTCAGTATATTAATAAATGTGATTCTGGCCCTGGCTGGTGTGGCTCAGTGGATTGAGTGCTGGCTTGCAGACGGACGGAAGGGTCACCAGTCTGATGCCCAGTCAGGGCACATGCCTGGGTGGCAGGCCTGCTCTCCAGTTGTGGGGGGTGTGAGAGGCAACCACACACTGATGTTTCTCTACCTTTCTTTCTCTTTCCCTTCCTTCTATAAATAAATAAATAAATAAAATCTTTAACAAAAATAAACGTGTTTCTGAAGAACAAATTGTATGCCTGTTAATTTGTTGGGGTCTTTTTTTTTTTTTTTAAGAAAACCATCATATTCTCCTTTTATCTCTCAACTACTAAGCATTTGGTAGAGTCTTTAGGTGACAGAGAAGTGTTTTTTGAAGCCTGGTCCAGGGACCACCAGCATGAAAAGAGAACTTCACTCTTTATAAGGAAACAAAAAGCACTTTGTAAATTCTAAAGCTCAAAGTCAAGGCAAGGTGCTGTTTAAAAAAAAAAAAAAAAAAAAAAAGCTTTCATACATGCAAGGAAACTTACAGACCACTGTAACCAAAGGTGTTGTTTTAAAGATAAGAATACTGATGCTAGAAAAAGTATGACTTCTTTAAGACTAAAGACATATATATTTTAGGCAAGAACCCACTCAAATTTAGTGTATTTAAAACAGAATGCTTAATTTCCCCTGTCTTACCTTTCACAGTAGGTTTAATTGCTATTCCTCCAGGTCACTCAAAGGAGAAACTGAGTCATTCTTGGTTCTTCTTCCTTCCAAAATTTATTTATGTTCCATTCTCTGCATCATCAATGCCACTGCCATAGACCACAGTCTATGCAGAAAGCTTGGGTTAGAAGACAAGGAGAGAGGTTTGAGACCCTAGTTAAAAAGGACCTAAAAACATACATTGAGCATTCATTCCTAACTTAATAATATAAACAGATACAGATTCACTACATCAATTAAAACTTTGTGATTTTTATGGATGGGCAGCAACTTTATACTCCTAGGTAACCTCTAAATGGTGCACAATTAAAGACCCAGCGTTGGAGAAGAGCAGGCAACCAAACTAAACAGAGCAGACTGAAGGAAAAATCAATCTTCATTATTTTGCCCATTTTTTCATGATGTGGGCACAGAAACATAAATGCAATTTGAAATCTTTCAATGGCGATAGCATTACCATCATGCCCCGATGTGACCAAAACCTTAACTTCAAATATTTGATCTGTAATGTGTATATAAGCAATTTCTCATCATACAATTATTAAAATGTATTTTTCCTGTTAGAAACCAGCAACTAACTTTTTTGTGTTTATTTTTTCTTTTGAAGAACTATGCACCATACAGAACTGTTCTGCTGTGTGGAGGAAGCTCAGCTGAAGAGTGAGGAGTCACAAAGAACTGATTGAAGCTCTGGCTGGTATGGCTCAGTGGATTGGGTGCCAGCTGGCAAACCAAAGGGTCGCCAGTTCGATTCTCCGTCAGGGCACATGCCTGGGTTGCAGGCCAGATCCCCAGTAGGGGGCATGCGAGAGGCAACCACACATTGATGTTTCTCTCCCTCTCTTTCTCCTTCCCTTCCCCTCTCTCTAAAAATAAATAAATAGAATCTTTAATAATAATAAAAAAGAACTGACTGAATTCATCAGGGCTAAAATCTCCGAAAATATGCTATAGAGCCCAGGGCCATGGTGGCTGGTTTCTCTTTTATTTATTCATTTTTTAATTTTTATTTATTGATTTGACAGAGAGAGAGAGAGACATCAATTTGTTGTTTCCCCTATCCATCCATTCATTGGTTGATTCCTGTATGTGCCCTGACTGGGGCTTGAACCTTAACCTTAGCATATGGGGATGATGCTCCAACTACCTGAACTACCTGGCCAGGACATGGCAGCCAGTTTCAATGAGCCTGGGCACTGCCCAGCCCCTCACACTGCTTCACCCTCCACCATCTGCTTCACCCTCCACCACCATCCCTTCTATCCATCCCTTCTCGCCAGCACACACACCTAAAACGTCATGGCGTGACCTTAATTCTGTGTCCCACTTCTGGACCACACTGCTTAGAGTGTTCTGTAAATACCATTGTGTTATTATTTTTGCCTTAACAGCATTACTTAGCTAAATTAAAATACTTGCTCTGTATCTCTCTTAACCTGTATCAGGCTTTATTTTAAGCGGGGGGAGGGGAAGGGACAAAACCCACTATGCTAATGTAAAGTCTCTTAACTTGGCTTTGGGATTCCATTCCTGCCACCACACAAGGCATTCTCTACATAGCAACAATTACTCCTTTAAAATGGGAAGCTTATTATAGACTTCTCCTGCAGAAAAACCTGCAACCTCTATTCAAATAATATAAAGCCCAAATTCCCTCTGAAGGCTTTGAAAGCAGGAGCCATCTGGCCCTTTGTCCTTCGGAAACCACATCTCTGCGGTTGTTCCTCTTTAATCCTTGTGTAAAAGCTACATGGTGGATCCAGAACAAGCTGTACATCAAATTGGCTCTTTGCAGACTCAGGGTGTTTTTTCACTCACTGGTCCCCATGCTAGCACTATGATGTTGTGTCAACTGCAGTTGTCACCATCTCCTCCAAACACTCTTCCTAGCACAGCAGCACATGTCACAAACTAAAATTATCGTGCCTTTTCATTGCTTCTCATAGTAGGTGCTCAATTAAAGTGCCATATAATTAAATCAACACATAACTGGTGATGAGCCTTATTTCCTAGTGACTCATTGAAAAAAAAATTAAGGACATAATATATTAGTTATTTTTCCTTACACTTTTCATGACATATACATTTTTATTGAAAGTATTTTAATATTTTATGGCCTTAGAAAAGCAAGTTTTCCTCATATGTTTACTTGTAGATTGCCACTTTCATGAAACTTCGCATGACTTAAAAGGCACTCAGTTACGGGTTCCTCTGCCTCTGGCTTCTATCACTCCTGGTGTTTTTTTCTTCCGATCTCCTTTTCACTTCTTTCTTTTCCATTATTTTCTCCTTTCTCCCTTCTTCCCTCTTCCTTTTACCTTGTCCTTCTTGCCTGTATGTTCTCTTGGGCCCTTTCCTCTCAATACTCTCTCTTCTCTCTTCTAAATATACATCATTTCCAGGCACAGTTTAAATCATAATTTAATGAAGAATATCAGTGTATCTGAGATAATAAGGTAACAAAGAGCAAAAATCAAATCAAAACAAACAACAAAAAGCTTTTTAGCTGTCGCGATCTTTCCAGCCCCTGCACTGACTAATTCAGAGGACCCATGTCTCACACCTCTCCTGCCCCCCACCTCTAGAAGCTGTAAATGTGAAATAATGCACAGGCCACCTGAGTTAGGAACCTCTTTGATTCAGCTATTCCTCCTCTTTTGGATGGCCTAATTCAGGGCTGTCCAACTCATTTTCACCGGGGGCCACATCAGCCTTGTGGCTGTCTTCAAAGGGCCGAATGTAATTTCAGGACTGTGTAAATGTAACTGCTCCTTAACAGTTAAGTGAGAGCTCAGTGCTGCCGCTGGGTAGAAACAAGGTGCCGGACCAGATAAAACAAGGTGGAGGGCCGGGTTTGGCCCGCGGGCCTTGTGTTTGCGACCTGTGGTAGCCTAATTCTTCATTTTCAGAGAAATCTAATTTGAAATTTGTCCTTCCCTCTTTCTTTTACACTACCTTCTAGGTGGATCTTTAATAACATAGTTAGGTAAAGAATGGGTATTTTCCAAAAGTTTAATGCTAGACTTCTTGTAATTATATTGATGCTCCTTATCAAATGCGGCTGGGCATGAGCTACCATGAGTATGAAGAAGGCTCATTGGTTAGAGTGGAGTAGCAGCCATAAATCTCAAGCGTTTTTTTCAAGTTTTTTTTTAAAGTTTGTTTCATGTCTTCACATCCTGAACACATTGTAGTAGTGAAAGTAGCAATATGATTATCCTGTTCCTCATCTCAATGGCAACTTGCATAACATATAAAAAATCTGAAATACTTGTGTATTAGTCAAAGTGATTTATCATTGACCAAGAGAATAAAAGGGGTTTCATGGTTTTATAACTAGAATGGGGACAAACCAAAAGGAAGTTTAGGAGGGCCAAGAACTTGAAGTCCAAAGCAAGTTTTCCCTTCAGTTTCCTAGGTCGAGATCTAGGTGAAATCCCCATGATTTAATGATTACCGATGTGAAATTGTCCCACATACAGAATCTTAAATAGTCCCAAAGCTGTCTCATCTCCATGACAGGGGGCAGGGGGTGGTCAGAAACTTGAGATTTGCTGTCCCCTGAGTCCGCTGTCCCCTGCACAATACCTACAGATGATTGGGCATTAACCTTGATGGTGAGCTCCTTACCTGTCAGTGCTCCTTTGATAAATTAGTTTGAAATACATTTAAGAAATGTCTAGTTTAAATTTGCATACTCTGCTTGGTTGCATTCTCTATCTGGACCAATGGGTTTTTTCGAAAGATTTTATTTATTATCTTTAGAGAAAGGGGGAAGGGAGAGAGAAAGAGAGGGAAACATTGAAGTGAGAGAGAAACTTCCATCGGCTGCCTCTTGGACATGCCCTGATTGGGGATTGAACCGGCAACCCAGACATATGTCCTGACCGGGAATCTGATTGCAAATCGAATCAGCCATCCCTCACTTTAGGGAATAACACCCAGCACCTGAACCACACTGGTGAGGGCTGGACCTACATTTTGTTGCTAGCTGTGTCTTAAAACCGTTCGTCGCATTCACATCTATCTCTAGAAACATAATCCTGCCTCTTCTAAGAGCTCAACCGGGAACGGTAATCAACACATTGGTCCAATCTTGGTACATGTCAGGAACTGTTCCAGAACAGCTCTCTCTCACGCAGCTGTGGTTAAAAATACATTGAAAATGGAATGAGTCCGTGTGAATAAGAACAGCAAGCCTCCAAGAAGTTAAGGAATTCTTGAACCCAGGTCCGTCTGACTGCAGCCCCAGGCTCCCAACCCCTGCTCTCTTCCATGTCTGCCATGCTGCATTTAGGAAGGCACATGAGTGAATACGTGTGCCATGTGGCAAGATGGTCCTGCTGTGTGATTGTGTGCCATTTGCCTTCGTGCTTGTTACACAGGACAGCTTTTTCCATGTCTGCATCCGTCCTTGACTTTAAATTAATGTATACACTCAGAGCCGAGAAAAGCAAAATTCACCAAGGCCACCACTCAGAGGCAAATTTGGTTAACAGTTGCTATATTTTTTTTCAGATATCATATATTTTTAAAACATAATTAAGCTCATAAAATTTCCTCTGCTGTCACATTTACCATAATGATCTAGGCAATCTATCAATAAACTTAATTTTAATAGTTGTATAGTATCCCATTGTATGAACACATCATAATTTATTTAATCATTTCGGGATATTGAGTTTTTTTCATGTATTAAAATATACTATTTTAAAATATTAGACCAATATTATACATACTACAGAATATACATATATTTCTGTAAGTTTAAAATTATTTCAAGATTATTTATAACAATCAAATAATATTTCAACAAAGAGAAAAAATTCCATCCTTAAAACAAAATCATCCTTGCCAACTCTCTAACCTGTATTGAAAATTCTAGAGTTCAGCTTACATTATGCAAGGATTTGGGAATTTACATACACACATATATCCATAATCACTTCTATATTTAGGTGTACACTTTTTAAAATGATTTCACTAAAAATGATAACTTGTACTTCAACAAAATTAAAAGCTTCTGTTTTTTGAAAGGCACCCTGAAGAAAATAGAAAGGCAAGCCACAGAATTAAATAAAATATTCCCGACACATATTTCTGACAAAGGACATCTATACTGAATACATCAAGATCTCTTAAATTTAATAAGGAAACAAATAAAATGACTCAGATAATAAATGGGCAAATGGTTTGAACAGATACTTCACAAAAGAATATACACGAAAGGTCAATAAACACATTAGAAGATGCTCAACATCATCAGTCACCAGAGAAATACATACTAAAATGAGGAGGTGCCACAATACACCCACTATAAAGGTTCAAAATTAAAAAACAATCCAACTGTGGTGAAGATGTTTCTCAGCTGGAATTCTCATGCACGCTGGTGGGAATATAAAATGAACACATTTTCATGGCCCTATGAGCTAAAACATACACTTCTATGTGCTAAAGGAAGGAAATACTTTTAGGTATTTGCCAAAGAGAATGAAGGCATAGCTTCACAGGAAGACATGTACAAGATGCTTAGAGCTGCTTAAAAAAATAGCAATAGTTACATGGCAGAAGCTAGGCAGAAAAGAATATTCTGTATGGCTCTGTTCACGTGAAATTGTGGAACAGGCCAAACTAATCTCGAGTGACAGAAATCTACAGTGGCATGTTAGTGGTTGCTTAGGGCAGAGGGTGAAGAGGCACAAATCCACCGTACAAGGAATTCAGGAGAATTTTTTGAGTGATGGAAATCATCTACATCCTGCTCATATTGATTTGTCCTAACTCATTGGACTGTTCCTCTTAAAACAGACACATTCAACTGTGTATAAATTATACCTCAATAAACTACTGATTTAGAAACAAAATAATTTCATACCGATTGCTCCCATTCCAACCCTTCCCCTCTGGGTGCTTTCTAGCCCGCCACTATTCCAAAGTTATCAGTACCTTTTTTGATTGTGAGAAAGTCCTCAAAGTATTGGCTTATTTGCTCAAGGCCTCCAACATCCCAACCATGCTACCTTGCATACCGTGCATCCTAGGTGCCCCTGGGGCCTGTTGGTGGGTCCCTGTATCATCAACTCACCCCACACCCCCGCCCCCCCAAGCAACTGGTTGATTACTGATTTCTAGGGAAAGGAGGTGGGAAAATGGGACTACAGTGTATTTAATTATTGAACTTTATAGTTACAGTCTCTTCATGTGTGTTTCCACTGAATCCTTTTTTTCCTTTCTGTTTTTTGTTGCTCACTGGAAAACCCCTACGTGGGGTTCTATGTTGGGGGATAGGACCTCCCAGCTGGCTGTTTTGTTGAGGTCCCTCCCCTGTGAATGTCTCTTGGACAGATGGCTTATCCAACGACTTCGTCAGCCTCTAATTGCGAGCAGGAGGGGAAGAATGCACCTGAGTGAGAGAGGATGGGGTATGGAGAGCAAGGGAGCGCATGCGCTTCACGCTTCGGTGCTCCCTTGCACTCAGATACCATCCTGCCCTCAGAGGCCCAAAGTCTGCACTGAAACGTGAAACTCAGTGAGGAGCCTCAACATATCCGTGACCTAATCAGTCCTTTTGGAGTTCTCTCCCTTCCTCCCTCCCTCACAGCTGTGCAGACATCTAGAGAGGTGGCCAATTGAAAGGCGTATGTACCCCTGAGCCTGCCCAGGGAAATCACCTTTAGGTTTCTCAGTTTTCTGGCCCTTGATCCAGCTCCAAGAGCTCCTGTAACGTCAGTGATTTCACTACAGGACCTCAGGGCTTGGGAGCCGTTTAGAGAACTCATTAAAAAAACACAGCTGGAAAGTTGCCTCAGGCATTCTGGACAAAGATTTTTTTTAAAGTTCTTAATTGATCTCAAAGGAACAGAAACTATTTCAGTACCTAAAAAGTAAGTGTCAGGAAAAACATGTCCTTGTGGAGTTCATTAAAACTTTGCCACTATTAATTACATCAGGAGCACGCTCAGCAGGTAGCTGCTCCAGGGACCATGGAGACACTTGGCCTTTTGGGGAAAATTCCTGGTTGCTCAGCAGTGAGGTCCTAGAATTAATGTTTAAGTGGCTTGAGGAGACACTCTCCTCGGAGGCTGAAGCTCCAAGGATCTTATCAGTGGATTGAGCTCTTTTCCCATTCTTACATTTATATGAGAGAATAACAAACCATGTAAATTACAGTACATTCCAGGCATAACACTAAGACCTTTACCTGAATTATTTATTACCAATTATCACAATAATATTTAAAAGTGAGCATTCCTTGCCTTCCTGTTTATTAAAGAAGAAGTATGTTCGATCAAGGTAAAAAAAAAAACAAACTCATCCAAGGTCATGTAAGTGATAGCCCCCAAATTTAAAACTGATTCCAAAGCCTTTTGCATTTTTCAGCTGATAGAGTCCAGTGTGAACTTAAGCACATTCTGTCTAGACCCACTCACAGGCCCCAGTGCCACGACCCAAACAACCATCCCGTTGGTTTCTTCCTTGACAACAGCAAGAAGACAAAACAGGGCAGACATGATGATAAAGGGTATAAGCAAGAACTTCAAAATAACATTATTCCTAAATTAACATTTCCCGCTGCTAGCATATGTCTGCCCCAGTTGCTGTTAACCCCAGTTCTGATTCCACCATCTCCTTGTCGCGGTCCATTCAGATGCCTTTGTTAGGACACCAATACAATAGAATCTTTCTCAATGGATAGGCAGCAAGGTGATGCCCAGTTATTCAACCCTCGCAGTTCTTCTGTCAGCCTTAACACTCAAGGCATAGGGGAAGGCTTGGGGTTCAGAAGCTACAGGGTTTGTCTGGGTCTTCCAAGAGCCAATGCCCAGATGAGGTAGGATGTGCAAGGGAAACACCATGAAGAAAAATGAGGGGGGATCCAGGGAAGGCTGGGAGAGCCATCTGATGAAGGTCTGATTCCTGTGAAGGGAGAGCAAGGCCAATGTATCACCTAGACTCACAGCCAGAAAGCGATGGTTCACTGAAACCTGGTAATTTGAAGAAAGCTTAACAAAGGGTAGTGCAGAATCCCAGGCTGGTAACAGCACTCTTTCCCAAACTGTAGGCATAGAGAAAAGAGGAGACTGCTGTTCCTAAGACCTGGAGACAGAGAAGAATGTGCAGAAAGGGTGGCCAGGTAGAAACTGGAATCCTAAGTCAGTTGGACTAGTCTGCACCGAACCTGCAGAAAATGGATAAATACTAGAACTTCCTTCTTCCTGGTCTCTTGTCTTTGTTTCCAACGAACCAAATGCAAGGAGAAGCCAGAGGGCAGTGAAATCTCATCGTACCAGACACAGAGCTGGGCAGAGAGAGGGGAAGGGTGGGTATGGGAGGCAAAGGGAAGATGCTTACAGAGCATTTGAGTTGTGCGTTTATCGGAATTGGCCGTGGTTTTGGACTCCATCAGATTAGAAATCTCAGGGGCATTTCACACATTTCATTTATAAATATTTACTTGGAGAAATAAATGACATTGTGAAGAGTCATAAAAGGTACATGAGTTCACAGTGATAAGAAGTGAGAGAAAAACTTTTTCAGAAAAATATCAATTAGTACTTATAAAAAGTAGTGACAGAATTAGAAAATCACAATTTTGTAGCCAGTTTAATAACTGACTTGGGCAGTCAGTGGATGCTAAAATTATTGGCTGAAAATAGTGGTAGGAGACAGGTTCTTCACCTGATCTCCAAGTTCCAAACTCAGAATGCTAAATAATTTTGAAGAAGGAAAAAGGTTCCGTTAGGATGCAGAAACCAGATGGGAACCATGTAACCAAGTCACCAAACTCAACATGACTAACAATGCTGTAGATGGACCTCTTGCGCCTCCCGACAGGATGCACTCGGCAGAACACAGCATCATCCGTGTAGAATTCCTCCAAAATGAGTTTTATCAGAACCTAGACATGAGGAATCCAAATTTCAGACATTCTACAAAACAACTAGCCTAGACTCTTCAAAACTGAAAGACAAAGGCAGAGGAAACCCTTTGAGATTTGAAACCCTTTGAGATTTGGAAACCCTTTGAAATTAAATGAGAAGGAAGTGATAAGAAACTAAGTGAAATGCTTGATTGGACCCTGAATTGAAAAAAAAAAAACAAAAAAAAACCCAAAGAGCCATTAGTACACAATATTATTGTACTGATGTTAAATTTTGTGAGTGTGATAACGGTATTGTGTTTAATATTTGTTTTTTAGGAGATACATGCTAAATCATTCAGGGGTGACTAGGTGTGCATGTACCTACTCTATTAAAGTTAATCTATAATGTCTAAAATCACACTTTTACATGATTCAGTGAAAATATATTTTTAACCATATATTTATTTTGTATATATTATTACATAATTATATATAATATGTTTATATAAATTTATAAATATTTATAATAAATATATAACATTTATTTTATATACACTATATATAAATTTATACATACTATTTACTATTTATAATAATATTATATATACTGTATATACTCTACTATTTATGTATACTATTTTTATACTATTTATAGTATACATAAATTTATAAATACTATTATATATACTATTTATGTATATACTATTTATACTATGTATTTATATATCCTTTTTATATATACTATATAGTTATACATACTATTTTACATATTTACTATTTATATATGCTATTTTATATGTACTTTCACTCAGCACCATTGACTGAATAATTTTGGACCAGATAATTCTTTGTTGTGGGGGCTGCCCCTGGGCTCTACCTACCACATACCTCCCTCCCCCAAACATAATAATCAAAAATATCTCCAGACATTGTAAGTGTCCCCTGAGGAATGGGCACAGAATTGCCACTAATACACCAGCACATATATGTGTATCTACACAGGAGAGGACAAAAGTAGCTTTGCAGCTGCACTGTAACATTCTTTGAGTTAATAAAACTATTGTAATGATCATAACCTGCATGTCTGTTTCCATATGAACAACTGTAAACCTGCTTTTGCCAACATCTGCACATCTGAATTGAGGTAGCTAGCTATCAAGGGAAAAAGCTAGTTAGAGTTGTAGGTAAAAATATGTCAAAATACTAACAATTAGCAGTTATTAAAAATAAGAGGAGTTATGGGTGTTTATTATATTATTCTCTCCAAAATTCTGTAGATTTAAAAATTTCACCCCCAAAAAATAGGGAAGAAGAAAAATTAAATCAAACAATATATCAAGTGGACTACTGATATATTATTTGATATACTATTATTATATCTATTCTCATTGGGAATGCCTCAGTTTAATCAAAATGTTTTTCCAGGTCTCTGTTCACATTTAAAGCTTCTGAGAAGGAGATTTATCTTCAGCTAATTTTAAATTCAGGTATTTAAGCTAAGGCTAATAATTTTGCCAAGCTGCTTTTTAAAGAATCAGACTAATATGATTTTAAAAGAAAAAAAAAAAAAGGAAGTACATTATGAACCTCTTATTCACCTTTATTTCCCATCCTCTCTTACCCTGTGCCATCATCACACTCAGCCCTGTGGCCGTCCTGAACCATTAAACGTGAAATCCACTCATAAGTGTTTTCATTCATTGAAGTCCATGTACCCCATCCTTTGACCACATAGGAACAGCTGGTCTTTCCACTGTTCTTCCTTTCCTTCTATTACTTTTCACTTCTTCTCTTAGCCTGCTTAGACTCCATGTGCCACCATTTTAACAATGTTTTTAACAATTTTCTCAATCTTATCATCCTTTCAGTGACTGCCTGAAAAATACACCATTCTTGGGTCAATTCCATGGTCTTATCTTTCATCTTGCACGGCCAGAAAAAGTGGCATTCCTGGAGAATGGCCAGAAAAAGTGGCATTCCTGGAGAAGTGACTTCTAATATCTGTCCTAGAAAATTCAATGATGGATAATGAACACTCACAAAAGAAATGTCTCCACATAACATGTAAAAATGGTAAACAAACATTTCTCCATAAATTTGTAAAACATTAGTGAAGCTCTTTGCACACACAAAAAGGAGACTTTGCAACGAATCAAGACTTTTAAGAGAATCAAGAATTTAGGAAAGATATGTTGATGTAGCTGAAAGAGGTGAAGTGTGAAAACACAAAGCTGAAAAAGAAATGAAACACTATGTCAAAATTCTCCAGAAATGAAGTAGAAATTGGAATGGGGAAAAGAGAACAGAGACGCTGGTGGAAACACACTAAGGAATATTGAGCATACAAGTGATAAAAGCAAGCAAAAATAAATTGAAATAGACAGTTAAAATGAAATAGCAGGAAAATAAAAGATATAGAATATAGGCAAATGAGAGCTAATACATTTATTTTCTAGAGTACATAATAAATTATAAACTACAAATATGTGAAAATTAACTCAAGAAAATTTTCCTGAACTAAAAAAATACATAAGTTTAGAGGTCAAAAAGGCAAACTATGTCCCTGGTAAACTGACACAGAATAGTCATATAAGAATATATCCTACAAATACCACAAGATTAAAAAGAGGAATTATGTAATTAGCTGGGAAAAAATTAAAAGCTACTTATAGCAAAAAAAAAAAATCAGTCTGAACACACACATTTCCAAAGCAATAGTCACTGCTAAAGCTTGTGATGGAACCCTACACCATTTTTCAGGGAAAAAAAGGATCATCCTTTTTTACACCCAGCCAAATGCTTGTACAAAGGCAAAGGCAAAGTAGTGTAGAAAATGAAGAACTCAAAGAACATTAGCTCTAAAAATCTATGGCAAAAGAATCGACAGTGAGCATTAAATCTTTTTAGTTGTAGGACAATGATGAATATGAGGATTAAAGTGGTAGAGCAGAATTCAAATGCTTAAAATATGCCTGACAATCTAGAAACAAATACTAATAACCAAAGTTGAGAGGAAAATGTAGGAGATTGTGTAACGTTGAATTTCTAATCCTTTATATGTGAAATCCAAAGTGTTTCACTTAAATATGACAAATCAAGTAGAAAGGATAGATGTACATGTAATTGATGGGGTTAATTATGAAGAATAATAAGAGCAACAAAAATCAAGTAGGGGAAGAGAAAGAAAAAAGGTAATTTTTCTGTGTAGAATAAAAACTACACAGACAAATTTTATTATTGCCTATACTAGGTAATTTCCTACATTTCGCAGGTAATTTCATTCAATGTAAAGAAATAGAAGATTCAGGATGTTACACAAAATTGTAGATACAAAACATAACCTTTAGAATGAAACCAAAACTCTAAAACCACATCAAAGATGTGGCAGATAAATACAATGGAATATTGCTCAGCCATAAGAAAAGATGAAATATTGCCATTTGCGACAGCATGGGGGGACCTTGAGAATAGCATGCTAAGCAAAATTAGACAGAAAAAGTTAAGAATCACATGAGTTCACTCATATGTGCGATATAAAACTGAAAGCAACAAATAAGAAAAAATGAACAAAAACTCGTAGACACAAACAACAGCATGGTGGTGACCAGAAGGAAGAGGAATGGAGGATTGTAAAGGGTAAAACTGGTCAAATACACGAGGGGAGAAGCTGATTTGATCTTGGGTGGTGGGCACACAATGCAATATGCAGACGGACCATAGAAATGTACACTCAATACCTACCTAATTTTATTAACCAGTGTCACCCCCGTAGCTTTAATAAAAAAAGAAAATAAAGAAATCTGCACACAACAAAATACCACATAGTTTTCAAAGCTATCAATCTACCAAGCTTAATGTAAAATCAGATGATGGAAAACATTTTAGTCATAGGAATAAATGTAAATAGACTTCAGCTCAGTTATTAGTAGAACTTAGAAACTGAATTAAAAAACAAAGCCCAGTTCTATGCTATTCACCAGAAACATGCTTGAAGTGAGAGATCCAGAATTTCTAGGAAGAAAGGTGTGTGCGATGGCAGGCAGGGCAGCGATGCAAACACAAGTCAAGCAGTAGCTGTATCTTAATATCAGACAAGGTACAACATAGACCCAAGAAGCATTAACAAATCATATAAGGGTACTGATAACACCAGGAAACAAAATTAACACAGACTGTGTAACAGTTATGACCGTGTAACTTCAAATGATAAAGCGAAAACTACAAGCTATTGAAGATAAATGACAAGGAAAAACAGAAGAAGGGAGAGACATTAATTCACCGTGCTCACTCATATCAGATTGTTGAAAAAATTAAGATGTAGAACATTAAAAGTACCATAATTAATAAAGTAGATATAATTAATATTTCACAGACTCTTAATCCTGACACAATGGATTTTCTTTTCAAATACTAGAACATCCACCAAAAAGAGGACAAAAGAAAGAAAAATAAAAGGAAAGAAGAGCCATGTATCAAGCCCCAAAGAATACTAATTTCAAAAGTAGAACTAATACAAGCACTACTGTTAAAACACAATTAAAAAATAGAAAAGACTGCCCTGGCGGTTGTTGCTCAGTGGATTGAGCGCGGGCTGTGAACCAAAGGATCCCCGGTTTGATTCCCAGTCAGGGCACATGCCTGGGTTGAGGGCCAGGTCCCCAGTAGGGGCCACATGAGAGGCAACACATTGATGTTTCTGTTTCTCTTTCTCCCTTCCCCTCTGTCTAAAAATAAATAAATAAAATCTTTTAAAAAAATACAAAAGACTAATAAAAATACGAACAATGAAATTCCACTATATCCTTAAAATTTAACACAACGTGTAAAAACTCCATGAGGCAACCACCTGCTCAAAGGGAAAATTTATCATGTTCTTGAAGTAGGGAGCTCCAGCATTGTAAGTGTTCTAATTCCCCTAAGACTTCAGTAAATACAAAGCAGTCCCAAAGTAGCAACAGGATTTGTTTTTAAATTAGATAGGAGGATGCTGGAATCTCAGGGAAGAGTCAAAAGCATGAACAACCAGGAAATTCTATAAAAGAAGAATTACAAGGAAGACCAACCTTTTTGCGTTTTCAAATTCCATAAAATTTTTAGTAATTGAATAGGGTGTTAGTGCTGCATAACTAGAGAGATATACGAATCAGAATAAAAAGAACTGGAAATAAACAAATGCATCGTGGAATTCTGTTTATGATGAAAATGGATCTCAAATCAGTGATGCAAAGGTGGATTACACAATAAATGTACTGGAACCACTAAATGTACTGGGAAAATTATGAAACAGAATTTATGTCTCTGACATCATAGAGATGCTGCTTGCCACATAACCCAATCCATCCCCAAAACACGGGGAAGCGAGGCAAACGTTTTCCTACTCTTGTAATTTTAAACCAATTACAAGAGTATCTTATAATACTCTTGAATTTTAAACCATGTAACTGCATAATGGCTTTTTAAAAATAAAATGAAGACTTTTATTATACTGTTTTGAAGTCATGTATTTTTCTGATTATAAAAGCAACATATGTTGTAGAAATAGGAATAGGAAACACTCAAACAAAAACCCCAATAAATACCAATAAAAAACGAACAGCTTCATTGTCTACTCTTCTCTTTTATACTTCTATTTGATTTATTACAGTGATTTAAATCACATGTAATATTCAATAATGAATGATTTAGTCATAATACTTAAAAATTGTTTTTATTGATTGATTTCAGAAAGAGAGGGAGGAGAGAGAGAGGGAGAGGGACAGAAAGAAACATTGATCTGTTGTTCCACTTATTGATGCATTCATTGGTTGCTTCTTGTACGTGCCCTGACCGGGGATCGAAGGGGCTACCTTGGTGTATTGGGACAATGCTCTAACCAACTGAGCTACCTGGCCAGGGCTGGTGTAATATTTTTTAACTAAATTTTATGCTACAGTTTTATTCTAACTCTTTATCTATGCCTTTGACATCAGTGTCGGTCATCAGAGCTACTTTTTCAATCATCTTACACAATTTTCTAAAACACGCCATTTTCACTTTCCTTTAAGTTATCTGAAGTACACCGTTTGAACTAACGTATTACCCTTTAGTGAATCCCATTCTAAGCAACAGGGTCTCAACCGTATAATATGGGAATATTTGTCTTTTTTCTTCATATGTATTTATAATTTTTAATCTAACTACTATTATCTAAACTAATTTAAGTTACAAGCTTCCAGATATTAGCTTTGAGTACATTCACCACACTGACTCAACTTAGCGATTCAAGTTGATGGTTTAAGGTTTACCTTCTCACACCAAATTGACTGAAAGCACTTTGAAATATTTTATTTGTGCCAGCATTCATTTCATTCCAAGTAGTCAGTGCGGTCTTATGTCATCTTATTCTTATGGCCATTGTCCCCTAAAATGTCTTTGTTCTCTCCTTCCCGTTGAATTAAACGTTCCTTGCTTCTCTAGCTGCCCAAATCCCACCCAGCTTTGAGGATTCAACACAAATTCCACGTCCTCTTAAAACTGCATTTTTTTATTCACTGAACTCTTAGCACATTTTTAACCTTATGAACATATAGAAGCTTTATACATATACTTTATATAGCAGATTTTACTAATATTAAATAATTCTAGTATTTTATTGTCACCCTTTACAAATCATCTACCTCCATGTTGGAGGTAGGGTATGTGAGTTTATGGACCACATTTTATAGTGCTTAGCACCTAACCGTTTATTCCATATAATAGGTGCTTTGCCTTACGGAGACATTGAGAAACTCCTTAAAATATCAAAACCCCAGTTTATTAATTGGTGTAATGAAGACTGGTAGACCCGAATCTTTTCAAGGCCTGTCTCAGACTAACTCTCCAATGCCAATTTCATTGTTAAAGCATTACTCATGCTTCCCACTAGATGGTGCCAACACCAAATAAACTCTGCTTGAGAAAACTATTTTCTTGAGTTGTAAAAATGAATAATCAAAAATGAATAATCAGAAAAGGTAGAGTGTTCTGCACAAGTTATAATTTATGAAATAAAATAGAGACTCATTTATTTTTTCCTATTTTTTAACTGGAGAGATATTTGGTAATAAATGATTTAATAAATATCCCCCAAAAAACATTATTTGGAGTAATGTTTACAAAATCACTCCAAAATGCATTATTTAACAAATATTCACTGAGTGCCTACTCTGTACACAATGATATGAGAGTATTTGAGGCTACACAAAGGCAAGTCACACACGGATGCTCTTAGAAGGAAAATGAGGCACATGCATTTTTAAAACCACAGTGCAAGTGAAAAGTGGGACCATCAGAGGGTACAGATACTACTTCAGCTGCAGAAGTCAGCATTGCTGTTCATGGGAATTGGGATATTTTCTAGGAATTTTGAGTTACGGGTTCAAGTTGTTGTGTCACGTAAGAAGAAAAGCATGTCGAAGCAGACAGTGGAGGACGCTGCCTGTCAAATAAGGTCTTTGGACTTTATTCTGTAGACAACGGGACAAAATCGAAGACTTCCCACACGGAGTTTCATCATCAGAGCTGTGTTTGCAAAAACCGTGTCTGCTCACAGAAAGGCGGATTGATCTCACTTGCAAAATGATTGAATAGTGTGGTGACTGACCAGGTAGAGGAAGGCGGAAGTAGGGGAATTGATGGCCAAAGTGTACAAAGTTTCAATAATGCAAAAAAAAAAAAAAAGAAAACTTCAGGAGATCTGCTACACAGCATAGTGCCTAGAACTGACAATACTGCACTGTATACTTGAAACGTTCTATGATAGAAAATATGTTCAGTGCTCTTATTACAAAAATAACAATGAATAATAACAATAGTAAAGGGGGCCGGGAGATGCTTTTGGGGGTGATGGATATGCCTATGACCTTCGTGGTGGTGATGGTTTCATGAGTTATAGACATTAAATACGTACTGCTTTGTACACGCCAATGATACCTCCGAACAGTGGGTTTGTGAGAAAACGTCCTGCTGGAGGTGCAGCTATTCGATGAAAATGACAGGAAGGAAATAGGGCCGCTGGTTGAAAGGATATGACAGCACGTTCCCTGTGGAGACTACGGTGGCTTGAAGATGAACGATGGCGACGGTGATGAAGGATCTAAGGCATCAGGGACATCAGTGAAGAGTGGATGCAAGGGGTGGGGGAGGCAGGGAAAGGAGAACAAAGATGACTGGCCGGCAGCTGGAGAAAATGCAGTCGGTTTGCATTTTGTGTATTATGAGGGAATTAAAAATCATTCCTTTTGAACATCTTGTGTTTTAGCCACTGACACTGCTGCTTCTTCCTCAATAAACACTTTTTCTTTCTCTGCCCAGTGACAGCAGCATGCTACACGTGTGCTGGTGATTTTTAAAAAGCCAATGGGTCTGTTGAGTGAGTGTTATGATTGTAGCACCATCTAAGGCAAGTAATTCACGGCTGGGTCTCTGTCGAGTCTGTTGGTGATGGCCACAGAATTGGGTAAGTCTTTTGGTTTCTTCTTTTAAGGAATCTTTTCAAGACGTTTAGAATATTGGAGAAATACCCTGCACAGCCCCCAGGAAACTCCTTTGTCCCTCTGTCCCTTTCCTGATTCCTCAGAAGCACAAACTCTGCCTTAATTCAGTTCTATTTGTAGTAACAATGTTAATCAAGTTCTCACTGTACGCCAGGGGCTGTGACAGACTCAAGGGGCACAAAGAAGAGTTAGATGCCTGTTCCTTCCAGCTCAGGGAAGAGATACAGGGCACCGGATGTGCCCCTGGCAGGAGCAGGAGGCCCTGGTGCCTAAGGTTCCTGGAGGAGGTGTTGCCTAACCTGAATTAGGAGAATGAAAAAATAAAATAAAGTAAAAAAACACCTAATCGCATCACTGAAGATGGAGGAATGTTTCAAGCCCAGAAAAGTGTCTAAACAAGACAAGGAGGCCATGTTGTACTTGAGATATGACAGGAAGATGAAGAACATCAAGCACCAGCAGAGTCAGGCGCTGCCCTGGGGAAGCAGGTGCAGAGGTGGATCAAGCACCAGCAGAGTCAGGCGCTGCCCTGGGGAAGCAGGTGCAGAGGTGGAAGCAGAAGGGGAAGAGGAGGAGGAACACATCACTGAGCACCTATGACCAAGGGAAGGACCCCACCTTTGCAGACGGTGGAGACAAAGTGTCTTAAAGATGAGTAGACGAGAGCACATTAGAATTTTAATTTAGGAAGGAATTACTTATCTTAGAAACAGCAATAAAACATTTATTAGACAGAAAACATGAGGTAAGTGAGAAAGGAGTCAGAGGACCGGGAGAAGAAGGCAGAGATGCAGAAAACATGCAATCCTTCCACTCCTAAACAAACATTTCTTACTTGCCTATTTTATTCTTATTTGATTCTTAGTGACCCCATGGCCTCAGCACACCAAGTCTCAGTCTAAATATAAGCAGAATGCTCCAAATGGTAAACATGTTTTATGCAGAGTGATCACAGCTGCTTTGACTGGTTCCGGGTGCTGAGCCCTGCTGTTACCATGACAACCTTCACAGCAAAAGGCCAGGTTGATGACGTTGATCTGATCCAGAAGCTTTGCCTCACTATTGGATGCTTCACTATTTTTCACATCAAATAAACCCCAGCCGCCATGGGCACATTCTGTCGTATATCAGGAATCTGAAACTACCTACATTTCAGATTTCAATGGGGCATGTTTCCCCTGTGTATGAACTTGTGCGGCCATAACCAGGACAATCCATGTAGATGCTCCTGGACCTCAGAAAATCTGCCAGTGAACAAAAGGAAAAGTGTGTATATTTAACCCCTGAGGGTTCTTCTGCCTTCAAGCAAGATCCTCAGTAAAATGTGAGAGCCAGCAGGTTCAGAAGAAACCTGCCTAGGTTCTCTCCCACTCTGTTGGCCTATTAAACATTTACTTGATTAATAGTTGACCCTACTTTCTCCTATGCTTCTCTGAACGTACCAGTGCTTCCTCCGTCTTCCCTTCTGCTTTCACGGAAGCGCACTGGTGCAATATGTGCGTGTATTTTTAAGGGCTCACGCTGCACATCATTTTTGGAATTCCTTATTGTAAACCACATTTTCTTCTTGGTAATATCGTATGAGCCACTTCCTATCTCTTTTTTTCTAGCTACAACATTTTCCGTCATAAGGACATGCCACATTTTAATCCATCCAAGTCTGTGGGTTTTTTTTTTTTTTTTTTTTAATGCTGGAGTTCTATTTTTTCCATTGTTCTCCTGTAAACAACATCCCAAAGAGCATCCCATTAGTTACTTCCACAGGTACTCATTTCCTCAGTTTACATGTCTATTTCGGAGCTATTACACTGCAGGTTTCAGTGTTCTCCCAGCATCATTAGCCTGCATCATGGATGTGCTACCCTAGTTCTCACTGTTGATTAAGATTTCATGCACAATATCTGCTCTACTTTCTAAACTATTGGCCCAAATAAAAATAAAATAGACATTATCAAGCACTTAATCTCTTCCAAACAATAATCTAAGTAGTTTACCGTATTTACTTGTTTAATCTTCAAAACAATACAGTGGGATAGGTGCACTTATTAGCCTCATTTTACATATGAGGAAACTGAGGCACAGAAAGGTTAAAGTTGGTCCTGTGTACCCAGCCCCAAAGCCTGTGCTTTTTAGTCACTACACTGTCACGGTCCGGCTGCCTCCTGTCCCCCCGGTTCTGTGTGACGTGCTGCCGTTTCAGGCCTGGCCAGATGCTGTTAGTAAGCACTCCTCAGCAGCGAGTCTTCACCACGGAGTTTCCGCAACACCTGCCCCGCCCCACCCACTGCCCCTCCGGCTCCGCCCACTGCCCCTGTCTAGTCTCTGACAGATAAAGAATGAATGCGTGCCAATATTTATCTAACCTGCTAGTAAGAGAAACAGCAGGAAAACAGAAGAGATTGTTCCCACAGCGTTCAGGAATAGAACGCTGTTTATACAGTTGGTAGGAAAGGTGTACCAAATAAGATAACTGAACTCGGTATAGGCCTGGGGAACTTCTTACAGTCCAGTAAGCCATATGGACTTTAGTTCAGCCTCTAACTAGGTTGTAAAATTAGAGCATCTTCCCAATGACCCCTTGTCTCACCTCTAAGGAACTTGTCATTGGATTTAATGCCCACTGAGATAATCCAAGATGATCTCATTTCAAGATCCTTAACTTAATCACATTTCAAATAAGTTCACGACCACAAGTTCTAAGTGGAGGATGTAGACAGAGCCTTTTGGGAACCACCTTGGAACCCAGCATATTAGGCGTGTATATATGTACGTACTAGGCATATACAAAGACATTCTCTGCTATGAGGGTGACAAGTCTTTGGGTCGTGTTATTAACGTCTCCCCAACACTGAACATGGTGCCTAATATGTACTACACACTCAATAAATATTAGCTGCATGAATTGGTTAACATGGTCACTCCAAAAACATGCTATATGTATATAATTAACAGATTTTTATCTTATTTTATTTTATTAACTTCTTTGAGTTTGGTGATAACTAAATCCTGAAGACTTACTCTCTGGATAGTCCGTTAAAACTACCAGAACCTATATCACAGCTACCAAACCGGAGAAGGCTGACTAAACGCTCTGCCCTACTTTACGCCCCTCGCCTTACAAGGAGCGCTCTTCTGTGTGTGTGTACCATCACACTGCTTCCAGTCCTCTCTGGGGATTCCCACACGGGTCTGACTGTGCCCTCTGCTTCGCTTAGCCCATGCTGTAGGCGTTCCTCTCACAAAGAGGCCAAGGTGACATTACCGATTCCCTTCTGCTCTTTGAAACACAATTTACTGTAATTTACAGAGAAATATTACTTCCACACACTCCCTCACCCAGACACTTATGGGAAAGAATCAAGAGACAAACAGCCCCTATACGCGAAGTCTCCCAGGTTCCCTCCATGGAGCTTCATCAGCAGTCAGTGTGGGCTGGTTGCAGACAGACCTGGGACTGTCCCCAGCTGGCTGCCCCAAACAGGCGCTAACTGAGTTTCAGCCCGCTTCGACCTTTCACTAGCCCGGGTCTCGCGACAATCAAGGTGTTTGCATCCCGTCAGTTGGCCCGTATAACCGTTGTGTGAGGGGGGCAGAGCATGCATTTTTATTCCCATTTTGCTTAAGAACAATCAGTGTTCCAGCATGTTGACATGGTTTGTCCCAGGCCACATGATAAAAATACATCTGGGGCAGAAACTCAGATTGTCAACAACCAGTTGGTTGCTCTTAGGCCTTATTCCTACTGAAGATGGCTTGCCTGAGTTCCATGCACACATTGCACAGACTTATATGGCTTTGCCATTATGTTTTGATTCATATGAATTGTCTCAGAAAATAATCGCTTTTCTTTATATGTGTGGGTTTTAAATGGTAACATATTCATAACCTTTTTTAATATTTATTCTCTAAAGTGAGGTAGGCTTACATTTGACCTTTGCTTCTTTTCTTTCCTGAGGACTATACTTCACATTTGTGTTTATTTTCTCAACAGTTCTCCAGATGCAGTCACTGAGGACTCCAGCCACAGCCCTCGCATGATTAGTTTCCACACTCGGCTTGCGGAAGAAGCGTGTTTGCTCTCTAAGGAGATCCATGAGCTAAGAGAGGACCCGGACTCAGTCAGGAGACCTGGGCTTTCGACACTGCTCCCCACTGTCTGTGACTGGACATCATGAACTTCCCTAAGCTTCTGTTCTGGAAGTTTGTAAAATGTAGCAAAGAATCCCACCAAATGCCTCTTACTTCAAAAGAAAGAGAAAATAGTTTTGAAAGTATTATTTATTCTTAGCTAAAAAAAAAATAGTTGCAAATGCCAAACGCCATCTTATTTTAAACTCTTCTAATGAGAGATTTAAAATCCCACCGACAAGGGCTTGTTGTATGGGATACAGCTCCCTTGGCCATTGGCAAAAGTATGAATCAGGAGAGAGAAGGCATATCTGTGTGCCCTTCTGGGAGTGTGTGGGCATGTGTAATCGGAAAAGACTAGTGTGCACAGTAGGGTGTCAGATAAACAAGGGGGAGAATCGAGAGTCACTGTGGCATAGAATGAAAATCTGTCAAATCCGAAAATGACCTCATTGCTTGTGTGTGCCGTGTGTGGTGAGAGAGAGAAGGCTGGAGAAGGGAAAGAAAACTGACAAGAAATGAGAACACCGAGTTCAGAAGAAAAGATGACTGAGGAGGGCCAGTTTCATTCAGCAAACACTGCATTTGATGATTTTATTTGTCATCTATTTTGTGCTCATCCAGTAGAGGATACCAACAAACCTGTTGTGAGATCTAGAAGGGAAAGGTGGAAGCCAAATACAAAGCAACTGTATAAGTTATGTCAGAGGACAGGATGCACCTGTATAAGGTACACGTCACGTACAGATAACAGAAAGCGTTATTGCCACTGAGCAGGAAGGTGTCTAATATAGGGAACCAGGTGCTGATAAAACATGGTGGAAGGCCTAGCGGAGCAGTCTGCACTCTCTGCCACCGAGACGGACTCCCAGCTCACCAAACAGAATGGAATTGTGGGGAAGCCGCTCCCCCAGTCTCAGTCAGGAATCTGGGAGCTCAGGAAACCAGCACCAATCTGTGGGTCTCAAAGCTGTTAATGTGTGCTACATCCCCCAAAAGCTAACCCATAGGCGGCCACCTCTCTCCCCGCCTGACCCAGATTAGTATTCACTCACAGCCTAGAAAGCTCATTTTTGGGTCCCAGCCACAGAGAATTCTCTACACAAGGACTACTGCCACAGAGCACAGCACACATGCCCAGGGGCAGGCCTCGGGAGATGAGCAAGAGCCTGGGGTGGATGTGCATGTGGTGATGCCCCGTTCACAGGAGCCCCACCCAGCTGAGGCGTTAAAGGAGAAAGGACGGGGGATGGAAGAGCAGGCCGCAAACCACATCCTGTCTTTCCTTCTAATCATTTGTAAGAGACGACTCGGAGCAGATGGCTGGGCAGTAGACCAGTTTCTTCAGAGCCTCCTTGACCTCTCGGTTCCTTAGGCAATAAATGAAAGGGTTGAGAGCAGGGGTGACGATGGCATAGAAGATGGAAATGACTTTGTTCATGTTGAAGGCGTGGATGGCTCGGGGCCGGGCGTACATGAAAATCGTGGCCGAGTAGAAGACGGTGACCACCACGAGGTGGGAGGCACACGTAGAGAAGGCTTTCTGCTTTCCCGTGGGCATACGTAGAACGGTGGCCAGGATGCATCCATACGACAGGACAGTGACAGACAGGGGGAAGAGGAAGATGACCAGGGCCAGGATGAAGTCCACCAACTCAGCCAGGGACATGTCGGTGCAGGAGAGGTTAAGCACTGGAGAGATGTCACAGAAGAAGTGATTGATGACGTTGGGGCCGCAGAAGTTGAGACGAGAAATGAAGTAGATCTTGGCCAAGGAGATGCCAAAGCCTATGGCCCAGGAGGCAAAAGCCAGGCGGGAGCAGAGCCCGTGGCTCATAGCGGTGTGGTAGTGCAGCGGGCGGCAGATGGCCACGTAACGGTCATAGGCCATGGCAGCCAGCAGCACACACTCTGTGCACATGAGCGCGATAAAGAAGTAAAGCTGTATCATGCAGTGCGTGAAAGAGATGCTGTTGTGCACAGACCAGAAACTAAACAGCAACTTGGGTACGGTCACGGAGATGTACCAGGTCTCCAGGAAGGACAGGTTGGCCAGAAAGAAGTACATAGGCTTATGCAGCGGCCGGTTCTGCTGCACCAGCAGGATGATGATGGTGTTTTCAGCCACCGTCAAAATATAGGCCACGAGGAACATCAGGAACATGGCTGCACGTGCGCCCCTGTTCCCTGGGAACCCCACCAGAATGAACTGGGTGACCCGTGTCTGGTTCTGCACTTCCATATTGGAGACACAGGGCTTAGCTGTGCTGGGGGAGAAATCACACAGTCAGACCCCATCTTCCATCCTTTGCCTTCTCCGACTAGCCAGGACCGTAAGAGGTATCATTTAGGGAAACTATATTATAAGCTAGACCATACACTGGGTACGTTATTTACCTAATGCAATTGAATTCTCATGTAGCCTCTTTACATACGTTGTTATACCTACTCTAGTGACAAAGGCCCAGAATCTTGGAGTGGTACGTATTAAGTAACTTACGGAGTTCCCACTGGTAGCAGGGCAGGAATTACACTCACACCTAAGGCAAAAGTCCATGTTCTGCCTAATGTCCTACGCTGTCCTTCACAACCACATCAAACAGTATCAGGCCTCCACGCACGTGTTCCCATCGCCAGTCCCAAAGCACGTACCTGAATTTCCTTGCCTATCATCCACCCAGAGCTCTGTAAGTTCTTCCTTACAACCCATCACCCCTCACCTACCAGCCCTCCCCTTTCTTCTCCATCTGCGGAGAGGGACTGCAGCTGGACAGATGTTCCACGCCAGCAAGGGGTGTGTGGAACATCTGGACGGTGCCTGCCCTTCATCTGCCATGCAGGGTGGGGCAAGTTAGGTTTACCGCTGTTCGTATGGGAAATAATACAATAATTAATAAGTAACTGTACAAGAACAAACCGTTTCGTGTACTCATCACTGTAAGCCTACTTCTGCCCCACTCTGTGTGACCTTGAAACACAGTTCTCTCTGAAATCCCATTTCCTCTTCTGTAAATGGAAATATTAATATCCATTCAGCTTATGTCATTGTGGATCAGACCCAGGTGAAATCGTGCAATTTTATACTGTATGAAGGATAAATAACAATCAAGGTGAAAGGGACTCGTACCCCAACACAGGCATTAAGAAGCTAGGTTTGGACTGGAAGAAGGAGAATAATTCTGGGCATCCAGTGGAGCAGTGAGCAAGGGAAATAGGGGCTTCCCCTCAGGAAGCTTTCAGTCCTGGCGGGCAGGGTGAGAGTCACTGGGTGGAGAATTTTAAAAAATAAGTAAACAAAGACATATGAAATTTGAGACATTTTCTATGAAGGTTGAAAAACAGAAAATGATACTAGTGTGATCAGCAAAGGCCTCTGACCGATGAGGCAGAGGCATTGGGCAGGGAAGGGTACCAGGTTCCTAGCCCTTGGAAGAGCCGAGCTGGGCTGGGCTGGGCTGGGCTGGGCTGAGAGGCACAGTTTGACGGGCCCCCACCAGCATGCACATGGCACCCTGGGTCATAATGAGGGATCTCAGAAGGGTTTTCATGCCATGCAAGGCAAGTGACAGATGGAAGCTGAAGAGGGGCGTGGTAGGATTCATGTCCTGGAGAAATGGCTCTGTCATTGCAAAAGACTCCATGGAAGCAAGAGTGTGAGGTCGTGAGACTGGCTGGAGGCTAATGAGAGGAGGTGACAGTAACTTTGACCACTAGTGTGGTTTCAGAGAAGTGGGTGGATTTAAGGTAGGTCTTGAGAGAATCTCTCACAGTAAAAAATGGGTGGAATATGGGAATAAAGGAAAAAGAGAAATCAGACAGGAATCTCATATATGTGCTTATGACATGGACATGATGCCATGTGCTAAGATGGGGAAACTTGGGAGGTTTCCAGGCATTTCCCCTAAATCTGAGGACATGGCAAAGGGCAAGAATTTGGTAGGGTTCTGGTTCAACTCATTTTGACATGAAGCCTAAGCAATCAGTCCAGAAAATTCTCCAACATTAATGTATTGATTACTTACTCAGTGCTGGGAAGTTTGCCAAGTACCTTTCACACAATATCCCATTAACTCCACAAAACACTACTAATGAGGAATCGTTGCCCCAATTTCACAGAAGACGCTCTGATTTAGATGGCATTTCTAAGTGAGAGAATGGTGAGAGCAGAATTACAGCAAAGCTGGGATTTGTCTGTCTGGGCAAGCGGGGCCTTGACTGCTGGAATGCCACACGGGGGTGATAGGTGCCAGGCTTGAGACTCACCGCCTTTTCATACATTTAAAATTTCTGACTATTTTAGGAAGTATTATCTAATCCTATTGAAATTTCATCTTAGGCACATGCTATTATGGATAATCCAAGTTAACTTGGAGTTAGACATATATATGTATATATATTTATATATTATATATAAATTTCTTATATATTCATGTAGGCACATGTCATTATAGATAATCCCAAGTTAACTTGGAATTATATATATATTTATGTATATTTATATATGCATATACATTTATAAATATATATTTATTCATATATCTATATATCTATATATTACATATAAATTTATTATGTTATATATTATACATGCATTACATATTATATTATGCATATATCATATAAATATAATGCATATTTATAAATATATAACACATATTTATAAATGCATATTTAAAATATATTTTAATATATAAATATATTTATTAATATAATATAGTATAGTTTATATATTATATGTTTATGCAATATAATTTATTTATATGATATATTTACATGTTTACATATTTATTTATATAGTATAATTTAATGCATGTTCATTATATTTCTTTTATTATCTATTAATATATTTATATAATAATATTTCATTTAATTATAGATATATAAAATATATAATATCCTTATACAAATATATATAAAATGCATATAATGTATATAAATGTTCAGTTGGCCAAGAAATCCATTTAGTTATTTTCCATAAAATAAAAGACACATTTTTCATTTTTACAAATAACGTTATTGATTTGGATATTTTGAGCATGTTGGCTATCTCCTGCTATTGGCTTCTAGTGGGGAGAGGCCAGGGGTGCTGCTAGTGCCTAAGACAGCCCCACAGCAAAGAATTCTTTGGCCAAATAGCACCAACACACTTTGCAAACCACTTTTGACACATTTGATCGGTCACAACACCTTCTCCATACACACAGCACATTTTTTGCATTTCAGTTGCATTTTTACCTTTCTTCAAATAATAAAGTATAATACACCAAAAATGTTGCATACCTTCTTTCATCTTCAATATCAAAATGGCTGCACAAAAATTCACCAATTTTGATACATTTTTTTTAAAAATGCATGCTGATATGACAGCTGTCACAACACAACCTAAGAGAATTCTTTTGAATGTAGTTAAGGACAACTAAGCACTACTAGAGCCATTGTATAGAAAAGACAGAAAGAACTTTTTGGCCAACCCAATATATATAACAGAGATATATAGTCCATCAGACAGGCAAAACAGAAATGAACATATAGAAAATGCTTTGTAAATGTATCAGAGATGAGACAATCATTGGACCGAGACTTGAAATATAAATAAATCGGAGAACAAGGCATTGTAGGAACATGAACAGAGCTATGAAACAGTCTGGCATTTACAGGAGCAACTCGGTATGGCCTGATTGCTGTGTGAGTAGGCAAAGTATGAAAGAATGAAAGAGTGAAAAGGGACAGAGAGGGAGAGAGAAGAAGGGACTATAAATTGTGCCAATGGCTACATCATGGAGACTTTTGTACGCAATACTAAGGCATTTAAGAATTACTCCCTAATAGCCCTGGCTGGTGCAGCTCAGTGTATTGAGCCTGGGCTGTGAACCAAAGGGTCACCAGTTCAATTCCCAGTCAGGGCACATGCCTGGATTGTGGACCAGGTCCCTAGTAGGGGATGCATGAGAGGCAGCCACACATTGATATTTCTCTCCCTCTCTTTCTGCTTCCCTTCCCCTCTCTCTAAAAACAAATAAATAAAATATTTTTAAAAAAACAATTACTTTATAATATAGACAACAAGTAAGAACTGGATGTTTTTCAGCAGACTCTAACACCCTCATATTTCGCCCTGGCTTTTGATGTTGGGGATGGTTCAGGATGGGTCACAACTGCCAAACCAGAGGCTGAGAGGCTGAGAGACTCTCAGAGCAGACTCTTAAAGATACACACAAACAGTGTTGGTTAAAGAGGCATATGTGGATATACCTGTTCAGAAATTACAGCAGTAACTTTGCACTCCTAAAGGAAGCTTAATAAAATAACATTTCCCTTGTCCTCACTAAATGAAGAATGCCCAGCACTAATTATTGCACACTAACAGGAGCAATTGACTATATTTATTGTCAGTGTATTATTTTCACTGTAAAATGTATAGACTGTTCCACTTATAATAGTTCCTACTCCATTACAATATGTACTTACACTTGTTTCCCCTCCTAGCAGATTTATATCATTGATTCAGAATCAAATATCTTAGCTCCTTCTCTCCATTCTTTTGCCAGTTACGTATGCACCTCCCTTAATTTTGTCTGGGTTGTGCACGAACACAGGTTTCAAGTAATTTAAATTTGAGGAAAATATCACCTTTGTCCCTGCCAAGGCAGCAACAGTTTTTGTGACCATAAGCACAAGTGATTTACCAGGAAGACACAGTAGCCGGCAGGACAGGATGCCAGAGGGTGTGGGAAGAGCTGCCCGCTGGGATGAGAATCTGGGGCACTTATTTCTGATCCACCACCAAGAGATGCCCCTCCAGGGTATAGGGGAGTCTGTTCCCTCCACTCACTACATACCAGGCTGCAATAAACATCCAAAAGACTAGACTCTCAGGAACTGAGAGTTTGGGTAAAAGAAAGGTGTGTGGCAATAAGATTAAATACTCAGGATTTAAATGCTGCTGAGCCACAGAGCTGCCTGCAGTAAAAAGTAATTAGTTGTTAAAAAGTAATTCTCTGGGAGGGGACACTTACCTTCGCTCCGCAGGCTCCGGTGGGGTAGAACGTGAAAATTTCTTCACTGATTCTAAAATAGGAAGAAGTAGAAAAGAAAGAGTCAGGTATTGAACAGATGTGAGGAACCCACTCTCTACACCTAGCAGTGAGTGGGCACAGGTTACCCAGCCGCCGCCAAATGGACAGCTGGGGCTGGATGAGAGGGGAGCCCAGGGTTCAACGGCCACAGTGGCGCCTGGTGTGGCCCCAGGCTGACTCTCCGAGCAGCTGGGGGCCAAAGCACCCATCGCCGTCCCAGGGAAGCTGCCGTGAGGTCTTAGGCCCCTCGAGCTGTAAAGATCTTTAGATTCTGAGCGCTTTATACGGTATCAAGACTTTCCCTGACTCTGTGGGGACCCAAGAGAAAAGAACCTGGATGGCGGCAGTTGAGGTCTCTGTGGGAGCCACGAACAATTTCCATGGGCCTGTTGTGACAGTCTTACTTATTTTATGTGATATTAGTTCCATAGGGGAAAACCTACTTGTAGCCACATGCTTTGAGAAGAACCACATTTGAACTTGTTTCTCATTGAAACATGAAGAGAAAAAAATTACTACTTTTAAATCTATTTGCAGATTCTCAATTATTATTCAAGGTCTTATCAGTGTTCTAAGGGAGGTATTGATACCCAGAGTAGAATTATATTGCTACACTTTAGTCCATTTTGAATTAAAGGTTTTGTTATAAATGTTTGCACCATAATTGTGTGTAAATGAACTTATCACATGAGGGGATCAGCATGATTGTGTCAACTGCCTTTGGCAGCCACTTGACCAATATTTCATATTCTAGGACAAAACTCTAGTTTACCAAACATCGCCTGACCGTAACCTGCTGAACTGGGAAGCCGCCCTCACAGGAAGGAAAGCTGTCGCGTTCACCGCGGTTCCATGATGGGAAATGGTGATATGAACAGTCCCAACCAACTCGATCTGCCGCGCTAGTTAATGGCATAAGCAGCCTTTGATATAGTTTCTCTTGCAGGCTGAAATATCGAAACCAAATTGCAGCAAATAAAAATAAGGCAGTTCTTTCAAATCTCTGGCCTCAATTTATCTCGATATCCTGGAAAAACTCCGACATCCTCTAGAATGTACAAGTTGGTATCCACAATTTTGCAACATGGATATTGTGATGTGGTGGTTGCTAATAGAAGTGGAAACGACAGTGTCCACCAAAGAGTAGTTGCACTAACCTTGTGTGGTCACCTCTGTGCTGACAGGTGGGAGGGAAATGGGATTGGGGAGCACACATCCCCAAAGCATGCCCATCCATTGTGAGAGGGTTCTGTGCACTACTGTGACTGTCACCCTTTATACAAAATGGCTGGGGTCCAAATTTCATACAAATTTTCCCAAATAGGCTGGAGATGGTCAGCAGGCACAAACTGGCTATAGTCCATGACACACTGATGCTCTCTTATCCTAGGATTCAGCTACACAGGCTTTTCTTGGAGCTATTTTTGTCTATGCTTGTTGGCAGTTTCGGTCGGAGAATTTTTCAGATCCCTGTCCAGGATACATGGGAGGAAATCAGGAAACTCTGGGAAATCACTGTCACATTGTCCCTCAGGTCCAGGCTGGTCCCTGGTTGTCAGCCTTTTCTTCCCTCAGTTTTTTTCTATCTGTTTTTGTGTTATATCCAGGATTTTCAATCATAAGGGGAAATTATTTATTTTTATTGCTGAGCGGTGTTCCCACAATTCGTTGTCTAGTCACCATTTAGACAAGTCGGGGGTCCATTGGCTTGATGGCAAATCTGCTTCCGGATGTAGAAGAGGAGAGCTAGCTAACTGCAGATGCAGTGTCCGTGAGGTGACCACAGAGTACGTGGAAGGACTGACCATACACGTTTGTGTGGAAGCTGCGCCGGGGAAGAGGGGTAACAAGACAAGGTATGGGGGGCTGGTAACAGGTGAGAAAAGTGTGCTAGGGTGAATGAAATAGAGGTAAAACGTGTTGGCGTCATACTATATGGCATTAGCCGGACAGATAGGAATCAGAGCGAGCGAGTGGTCAGAGTGGGGAACTTGACAGGGAGAAGTTAGAGGTAGCACAATGACTGGCGATAGAACGTCCCAAGCAGGGTGCCCAACCTGTGGCCCAGGGTGGCTATGAATGTGGCCCGACACAAAATCGTAAACTTAAACTTTTTTTTTTTTGCCCATCAGTTTTTGTTAGTGTTTGTGTATTTAATGTGTGACCCAAGACAATTCTTCTTCCAGTGTGGCCCAGAGACACCAAAAGGTTGGACACTGCTGGTAGGATATAATCACGAAATAGGTGACCAAGAGTGGGTTAGAGGTCCGGACGTTGGAAGGAGGTAAAAAGTCAACCAACTGAGGGGCCAGGATGCCAAATGGATCTGCAGAGATGTAGAAAATGGCTGTAGTAGCAGTTAGTTGTCTTTAACTTCATTCGAAAAAATTTTGTCAGATTGTATTGTGACAGTTGTCATATCAGCATGCATTAAAAAAACTTATCAAAATTGGTGAATTTTTGTGCAGGCATTTTAGTATTGAAAATGGAAAAAACACGCAACATTTTCAGCATATTATGCTATATTATTTCAAGAAATGTAAAAATACAACTGAAAAGCAAAAAATAATTTATGCCATGTATGGAGAAGGTGCTGTGACTGATCAAATGCATCGAAAGTGGTTTGCGAAGTTTCTTGGTGCTGTTGACGTTTGGGCAAAGAGTTCTTTGCTCTGGGGCTGTCTTAGGCATTGGAAGATGTTTAGCAGCATCTGGGCCTCTACCCACTAGAAGCCACTAGCAGGAGAGAGCCAACACACCCAAAATATCCAAATCCATAAAGGTATGGGTGAAAATGAAAAATGTGTCTTTTATTTCACAGAATAAGCTAAATGGACTTTTCGGCCAACCCAATAAAATGAAGAGGACAGATGGTAAGCGATGAGAAAAAGAGGGCGCGGTGGTGCTATAGTTTGATGGCATATGCGTCAAAGGACCTGGGGTTATTCAGGGAAAAGCAGAGAGATCTGGAAGGAGCAGAGGAGCGGGAGAGACACGCTCTTCCCCTTTCCACCCACTGTCAGAAGAGGAAATACGGGAGGCAAAGCGTCTGTGTTTGAGAGGGCAGAGGGGAGTCAGCGTTCTCGGTGAACAGCCAGGTTCCAACAGAACAAGAAAGAGAAGACTGTGTTCAAGGAAGACACTCAGAAGAGAGAGCCGTTTGCTGAAAACGGAGCGTGAGTTTCAGGTGACAGTTAAGAGTGACTGTGGTATCACAGGAAGTTAGCATTAGGCCAACTTGAGATAAAAGTCCAGGTGAGGAAGGACACCCTGCGCAGTGTGGACCTCCTGCCAGGCCTCACAGAAAGCGGGCTGTGAGGTGTGACAAAATTACCCGGGGCAGTCTCTTGAGGGAAGGTGATCAACCAGACCTAATTAAACCCGCTTTCTCAACTGGGCTCCATCCAAGTCCTCATATCCCGTAGGGGCGGCAGCTTTACTTTGTACTTATCACTCTGGCTTTGATTTCTTCACTTTCAACACATGAAAATGTATAGCTTTTAAAGCTTACATTTAGAAGTTTTAGCTTGTTGCCTGTCCTATCACAACTTAGTTTTCATGCCTCCAGTCTTTTACTTTAAGTCATTTTTTTCGTGCCTGTAGTTCTTTCCACATTTTTTGTTATAATTGAAATCATCTTTTAAAGGATAAATGGGTAATAATTTATTGAGTTTTTGCCTATGCATTTATGTCATTATTCAAAAGTGAATGATGTCAAGAGAATGAAAAGACAAGCTACACACTGGAAGAAAGTTTTTGTAAAAGACCCATCCGACAAATAACTATTATCCAAAATATACAAAGAACTCTGAAAACTCCACAATAAGAAAAAACCTGATTTATAAATGTCTCTATACCTTAACAGATACCTCATCAAAGATACAGAGATGGCAAATAAATATATGAAAATATGCTTTGTGTCATCTATCATCAGGAAAATACAAATTATAACAATAATTTAAGAAAACTGTACTTAAACAATGATAAAATAAAAAAATGAAATCACAAAAAACAAACAAAAAAACAACAATAATTTAATACTATGACACATCTGTTCGAATGGCCAAAATCCAGAACACAGACAAACAACACCAATTGCTGGTGAAAGATGGAGCAATAGAAACTTTCATTCACTGCAGGTGGGAATGCAAAATGGTGCAGGCACTTTGAAAGGCAGTTGGTGGTTTTTACAAAACTGAACATATATTTTTCATATGATCCAACAATTATGTGTCTTGGTATTTACCGAAAGAAGTCAAAAGTGTGTTTACACGAAGCCTAGCAGCTTTATTCATAGTTACCAAAACTTAAAACAAACATGGTGGCCTTCAGGAGGTGGATGGATAAGTTTCCAGAATATACAGATAATGGAGTATTTGCAGTTCCAAAAAGAAATGAACTATTAAGCCATGAAAAGGCATGTAGGAAGCTTAAATGTATAATACCAAGGCAAAGAAGCCAATCTGAAAAGACTACATACTCTATGATTTCAGTGATGTAACATCTGGACCCTCAAGGTAGGGCCACCTACCTTTTTGCTACCTAAAGGTAGGTTTTCCGTGAGATATAATTGACATGTATTATTGGGTATTTCTTTTTATAACTTTTTCTGCTTATTATATTTATGGAACAGAAAGAGAAAGTAAATTAAATGGAATAAATTAGAGGATCAAACTTCAAAATAATCTTGGCAGACTGGTTTGATATGTGGAAATCAGTAACAACAATCAGTGTAGCTAAATATACGCACTTACATTTAAGTTTTTTAAAAAAAGACTGCAGTGGGTGTGGAGACTTTGTAACCAGTTTATAGAAAATAGATCTTAGAAAACTAGTTAAATAAAAGATTATAATCATGAACAATTTTGAAAATAGATTTGGTGATGTTTACACAACACTTTTGAATGCAATTAATGCTACTGAATTGTACTCTTAAAAGATGGTGAATGTGGCAACTTTTATGTTATATATATTTTACCACAACAAAAAAGACCATAGTAAGGCCACAGCTATTTTGTATATTAAAAGCAAAACTGCTTCTTGAAAAGCAAATGAGATCCAGTATGCTGGTCTGAATAAGTATTGTTTTCATGTACTGTTTATTCCAGGATATGACATCACATTCTAGATGAAGACACAAATGGTGTTGGAAGCTAAAAAATTGCTGTCATTTAAGAAAGAGTTGGAGAAACTATTTCTGATTATCCTGGAGGAAATAAGGTTGCTCTACAGATAACTGGAGTACTGTCCAGTGGAAGAGGGACAGACATTCTCCACTCTGTTCCACAAGGCAGAAGAGGCCCTAATCTGTGGAAGTCATTTATACATTGATGCCAAATACCAGGCCTGCATGAGGGAACACAGATCATTCCTTCTGACGTTGATACATCAGTAAAACCAAAAGGGTCACATGAAATCTAAATACCACTGGATACCCAAGACAAGAGGGTCTAAGACAAGGCTCTCTCATGGCTCACTGACATAAACCATCTCGTATTGGCCTGTGGAAGACAAGTCATTAATCAGATGGAGGAACACTTCATTTGAATGCAAGGATTTGCCCGTAACAATCTTCTTCAGTGTAAATGTGGGAGTCCCATCCACACTAATGTGATCTCCTTCTTGTTTTGATGATAGCTAATGAGAAGTCTTACAGTCTTTATCTCTTATCTCTGAATTTCTCTTAAGAGTTTCTGGAGAGCAGCCATAACATCCTTATTTCTCAAGCTGTAGATCACGGGGTTCAGCATAGGTGCCACCACAGCGTAGAACAGAGCGACTGTCTTCTCCTCTTCCGCTGAGGAGGCCGAGCGTGGCCCCAGGTAGGTAAAGATAGTAGCCCCAAAGCACATGCAAACCACAGTGAGGTGGGAGGCGCAGGTCCCAAAGGCTTTGCTACGTCCCTGAGCGGAGCGAATGTGCAGAATGGCAGCAACTATATGACCATAGGAGAATAGGACCAGGGAACAGGGAAGCATGATGACCAGAAACCCTGAGACGGCCACCATGACCATGTTGAATGAGATGTCCACACAGGCCAGCCTCAGCAAGGCCAGGGTCTCACAGGCAAAATGGTTAATGATATTGTGACACAGGGGAAGCCGAAAGGTGATGATCGTTTCCATCAGGGAATTCATGAAACCAGCCACCAAGCTGCCGGCAGCCAGCCCCAGGCACAGCCCCCCATGCATGATGACCATGTAGTGCAGCGGGTGGCACACCGCCACATAGCGGTCATAAGCCATGACTCCCAGCAGGAAGAACTCGGAGCTGCCCATCGCCAGGGACACATGGAGCTGGATCACACAGCTGTGGAATGGGATGGACTTCCGGGCTGAGAAGAAGTGGGCGAGCATCTGTGGGACAATACTGTTTGCATAACAAAGGTCCACAAAGGATAAGATGGTGAGGAAGAAGTACATGGGGGTGTGAAGTCTGCTGTCCAGTCTGATCAGAAGAAGAATGAGGACATTTCCCACAACAGTCACCAAGTACATGGTCAGGAACAAGACAAAGAGGGAGACCTCAGCTCCCCAGTCACTGGCCAGCCCCAGCAGAATGAACTCTCTCACCCACATCTGGGTTTTATTTTCCTGATTCATGAGCTTTTGAGGACCAAACTAAAGATGCTAATGTAACAAGTCAGGAAAACTTGGGATTGGCTTATAGAACTTTTTGAACATCTGAACTTAACATTTCCCTACAACATCTCAGCCAAACTGTGCTTGAACGCATCTGCGGATGAAACACACACGGTCAGCTGTGCAGCTGGAGAGCAAGGACAGGTTACATTCTTGGAATTCAGTTTATTGGGACATAATTTCCCCCAAACACTTGTTCTTAAGTGGGAGGAGGAAATGAAGTATTCAGACTTACAACTCTACTCATTTAGTAGTTATGGTCGGGGAAATCCCTGTCCTCCTAGTGAGGAAGTATTTATCCGCATGAAAGATGGAATTCTGAAAAAGGTTCAGTTAGTACCACTTCACCACTTTTTGTTTCCCGGGTTTCTTCTCTAAATATCTCTGACACACCCTACTTACCTCTCCTCAATGGAATGTATCTATGAAATCCTATTTTAAATAAAAATACCCTTACAGGGTTTCTTTTTTCACTAACTGGTTTTGAATTTAGCATGTGTAATTTGCCTTTTTACTTTCAGAGTGTCAAATGGGAGACCCCTTCTCCACCCACGTCATACAAGTGGCCCCGTCAGGCAAGACCAAACCACAAGGCTCTATCTAATTCAAGAATCAGGTGCTGCATGGAGAAGGTGTATACATAGCTTCTAAAATTCATCTCTTATGCCCCCAAGAGGAATTTAATGTCATGTTTATTGGGGTCAGGTAATTATTTAGTGGCAGCGTTCTCTTAAGGAAAGGACAGCTCATTCCCTCACAGTGCAACATCAAAGTGTCCTCACCAGGGAAGACAGAAGGATAGAAGGTCAGGGCACAATTATGGAGCCTAAGGTCATAGACTGTAGTAGTTCTTTGCTCCCCAAACAGAATTTCTTTATGTTTGCTCACCCACAGAAGGAAATGAGTGATCCCTAACTAAAGGATGCAGGTGGGAATCTGAGGTCTGGGAGATGATTCTGTGACAATCCTTGTAAGATCATTATTCGAATGGTTTCTAGACTATTCATGCCATGACTATAGATGGACCCCAGACTAGTCACCTTTACTGAAAGCTTCTGGTTTCAATCTTTAGAGTGATTGTTAGATATCAAGTCAATAATGACACAGGTGGTTGGGGGGACTTAAGATTATAGTTCATTCTTGCAAAAATAGCAATATTCAGATAGTCATAAAATATTCAGAATTTAGTATTGTGTTGAATAAGGTCCAAAATTTCAAGGAATTTATTAAACACAGAGCTTTCAGAAGGCGAGTGTCACACAATAGAAGTGATCAAATAATGTCAGATACCACGCTGAAGGCCCTGCCCTGGCAGCCCCGTCACCCACACCAAAATTAGCTGGAACACGGTACTGAGCTATGAGACTGGCAAATACATGCAACATGGTTACACATGTAAGAGAGATTCTTCACTGTGGGGAAAGATACAATAAAGGACTCAAAATCTTCATGACGAATAGGTAGTTTATAATCAAGAATGATTTTTTCTAGAAGGTTCCTTATTGACAGGTTGTTTAGCCTCATTGCTAAAAAATCAATGGTGTAGTCTTAATTTTTTGTTGTCCCTCCCTTGTAATTTTATTTTGCATCGCACCTAGTTGCACATCAAGTTCTTTTCATTATGCTACTTTGTACATTGGAACAGGAAATATTGTTGTTGTACTGCATGGAACATTTCCTTGTCGTGAGAGCCCCATAAAAATATGGACAGGTCATGTTTACAGTGCTTTCTTAGCCATATGTAAATGGACTTAAGACATCCTAACGCTTTTTAGAGATCCACCAACAGCTAACGGGAACACATTACAAAATACAGCTAAAAGCAAGAGCCACCCATCCTTCTCCACCCAACCGCTTTGTTCCCAAGGTATGGCTCCCTACACTTAATGGTTTTCAGAATATTTGTATTGCAGGGTCACGAGGTCCTTGTTGACAGGCAACGGAGTTTTCTGGAAAATTCATTAAAACTATTTTACCTAGGGATATCATTTTAAATGTAAATATTTGAACTATATTTCCTCCACATGCATTTACCTTTCCCTCTATTTTCTCCTTCCCACTTAATATCCTGGTGGCTACAGATGGCACAGAAACATGTACATACACATATTTCAAAACTTGCTGACAACATAGGCATTGAAGAAATCAACAGTTATGTTGTGCTTCCTACTTTGTGTTAGGATTTCATGAAATAAATTAAAGGATTATGCAAATCACAAAACCTAAAATATACCAAATTTTCTGAAGAAGTATTTCTACTGTGACCTGTTCCTTAAGGTGCACCAATGACTTATCCAGCATTGTATGTGAGACTTATTCCAAATAACCTTTCTTCAGTTCTATCTGCCAGGGGCTCAAATGTACCTGTGATGCAGCAACTCCTCCAGGTGTATCAGCAGGTCTGTATGTGCACACGGGTGCTGTGGGCATGAAGGGGTTGGTTATTGGTGGATTCGTTTATGCTGTTTACACCCATTCTCTAACCAGGACTTAAAGAAAGGTCAGTTTTAAAAAAATCAATCAAACAACCAGTGGTGTTTCCTACCTAATTCCAAAAACATATCCAAAGGAGACTATTTGTGCTTAAAGTCACATTGTCTTTGCTGGGTTATAGAGTCACACAAGTGTACTTCCAAGTGACATATTACTTGTGAAAGCAATTTTTAAGACAAAATATATGTTTTAAAAAATGAAGTTAAAGTCAAAGTAAAATATGTTGCTTTATAAAATTGTTTCAAATAACTTACCCTACTCGATTGCCCTGTGAATTATTGAATGGTCAGGTTCAATTTCAGAAAATCTTATCAGTCTTGTCCGTTGTTTTGGTGGCAGATGGTGGGAAGAAAACAAACCAGCTCCTGAAGTACTCTCCCTAAGCCAAAGTGCAGAAGGTCCCTGGGGTGGGAAGAATGTTGAGAGAAGAACTTAATACCATAACTGCACTTTTTTCAATATCAAGTTGATATAAACACTTTATTTGCTAAAAACCTATTCTATACCAGACATTCGATTGAATGCTTCTTATATCTATTAATACAATATAATATAATGTAACAGAATGATCTTCACAACACTGAACTTTGGCTTAGTATCTCTAATTTGCCGATGGAGAAAAGAGGTGGAGTGAGCAGACAGTGGAGGAGGCAGCAGGCAAACAGACTGTCTGATAACCCAGGGCCGTCGCTACGCCGCTCCTGTGCATAGCATGGCCCTGTGCATGTACAGCACCGAGTAGCCGTCGCTTAAAGGCTGTGGGCTCACCAGACCCAAAGATTAGGAGACACATCAAGAGGACCGAGTTCCTACCTTTGATCCCTTTCACTTCAGAGCCGTGGTGGACCAGAGTAGGCCCCTCCCACTTACCTGTGAACTTGAAGTCTGGCCTTTCAGCCACATTGCCAACATGACCAGATGGGAGAGGAACACAGCACGTGTCCCCCATTGGGGATTCTCTTCTTGTGGTATTTGATTAACTGGCCTCTTTTATGATCTTGAAAAGGCAATCATGCTTCTACTTTGTGTCAGATATGGCGGTGA
Organism: Anoura caudifer; assembly: GCA_004027475.1. Taxonomy (NCBI): domain Eukaryota; kingdom Metazoa; phylum Chordata; class Mammalia; order Chiroptera; family Phyllostomidae; genus Anoura; species Anoura caudifer. The sequence goes on from PVKU01006737.1 coordinate 61,916, forward strand.
GTACAGCCGCTTAGAGTAGATCTTTTCTTCATCTAAGAAAAAAAGGGGGGCTCTGATTATGCACAATACCAGAAACAGATAAATTGAGTGCTTATTTCTGAATATCAGCTTGCAAGCAAGAATTGAACCTAAGGATATTTTTGTCTAGCTCAAAGAATATCCCTGACAGGTAGAAGGTGAGGCATGCCAAAGGACCCTGGACTCTGGGGACCAGTCCTACCTGGTTGAGAAGACTTGTCCCTTCTGAGCTGTCCCCCCCTACCCTGGGAACTTGGAGTCTGTTCTCTGTAGTGATGTGTGTTTATAAATAGTGTTTTAATGTCCCCCACTGTTGTGTAAATAGTTACTGTCACATTAAGATAAAAAAGAGATTATGTTTCTGGGTCATTTGGCAACCACATCAAAGGCACAGGTAAAACGTTGAGCAACCCTGTAGTGAAGCTGAAATCACTGCAGAGGTGGAAAAGAGAGCCAGGGGTTCTTTCTGTGGTCACAGGAAAGTCTTCTTTCCAGTGTCCCCTTTGGGTCCCACACATAAGCACACTCACACATGCCCCAGCTGTGCGCAGACTCCTTCCATACCTACTTAGCTGTACACTCACAAATATAAAACCAAAACAATATTGTGAGCACACTAAATGTCACTGAACTGTGCGCTATAAAATGGCCAATTTTGCGTTATGTAAATTTCACCTTGATGTTTAAAAATATCTGCACAGAGTGGCGATATATACTTTCTAAATGTCTTCCTCAAAAACTCAAAACTAGCCCAAACTTAAATGAATAAATAGTAGATAGATAAATAAATGTCTGAAATGGAAAGTTGTATAAAATGGGTAACAGAAAGAAAAGGACAGGATATTGAGATGTAAGGAAGAATAAATCAATGAGAGAAGTTATTGAAAAGCTAATTATGGAGCAAAGTAAAAAGTTAGAGAGAGAATGAGTAGTAAGAAAGGAAAACAGAAAACCAGAGAGGAAGACAAGGAAAAAAGAGTACAATGAAGAAACCAAGGCAATAAAAATGAAACCAAGTGAGGAAGAAGTGGAAATCATGAAAATGAAAGAAAATAAAATTAACATTCATAGATATCATTTTCTTGACATTTAGTCAATTTATACATTGCTAGTTATCTAATATTTTATACATCAGGGATTCCAATATTTTATTTATCCTGACATTCAATCCTGGAGTGTGGTGTTTCGTCCTTCCTTGCAGTGAGATTTTTCTAGAATTTGGTTCTATCATGGTGGAAACCTTGATCAAAATATATTTACTGAGGAAATCAATGGGTCCCTAGAAATGTTGAAAGGTGAGATTTTTCAAGATAATCTTCCCACACACACACACACACACACACACACACACAAATCTTCAGGACAACTTTTTTTTTCAGTTACATTAAAAAAAATTCCCCACCAAAAGATAGAAGACTGAAAAACACTGAGCTAAGGTGCATACTTGGCATTACTGACTTATTTCCACACAAGCTTCATTTCCATTCTTCAGCCCCATTATGATCCCCTGCTTTGAAAAGGAAAGCCACGTCCTCTGCCGGAATCATCCTTGTACTGTCAAAGCACAGCGGAGCTGATCACAGACCCATCTCCCTTTACCCAGAGCTTCTAGAACAGTTTTGAGAGAAGACTGATACAGGATGAAGAAGATGAGACCAAGTAAAATGCATGGACAGCAGCATGGAAGTGGGGCAGATGGCACAGATTTGAGGTGGCGAAGAAGCAAGGGCGTCCGGGCCAGCCTGCCTCCCCTGGGCACGTTCTCCCCTCCCCCCTGCGCAGCCCCTTCCCAGCCCTTTGCCATTATTAGGCTGTTTTCTAGTCTTTGCCCCAAAGTTCTTGACGGATGAACATCAAGCTAGAGCCGGTCCTGGTGAGCAGCCCACACCGATTTTTATCTCAAGTGAAATACCCGCATTTATCATCACCAACAACAGACTGGTTTCTTCGGATTTTTTTTTTTATGCAACTCAAACATTTTATTTTCATTTTGAAAGACTCTTTCCATTGAACTGATGCTTTACCAAAAAAGTGGACATTCTCCTAAAATCCTGCCACATCAGTTTTCACATCTGTAAAATGAATATCACGACATAAATAATCCCTCTCCCAGAGAAATATACATATAGTTACCTAGCAGCAATAAAACTAACAAAAATTACATAAATAAATAAAATTTAAAAAACAAAAATTATCTGTTGATGTACAATTAGAATGAAACTTGAAACTGTAAGACTGTTTTAAAAGCAGGCACCAGCTAAGGGACCTATTTAGCATATGAGTGTGGACACTGGGCCCTAGAGAAGCTACGTTATGTTTCTGCCCAGCTCCAGATGGACAGTCTGAAGGGGATGTTACTTTAAAAATGTGTCCCCCAAACAGAGCTTCTGTGTGGAGGGCAAAGAGCCAGTCTCTGAGGGTCACCTTCCTACTGGCATCAGCAAACCAAAGGCCCATCCGCACAGAACTGACGCCGGGCCACCGTTTCCAGGAGACGATGAAAAGCAGAGATTGTACCGTGAAGCGAAATAAGCCACCAGTCAGGGAAAAACAAATACCGTATGATCTCACTTATGTGTGGAATCTAGTGAGCAAACTGAACTGACAAACAAAACAGAAACAGAGGCGCGGAGACATGGGACAGACTGTCCGCTGTCAGAGGGGAGAGGAGAGAGGGGAACTGGAAGAGATTAGCCGAAGAACATACATGGGTGTATGCATAGCCCATGGACACAAACAGCCCCGTGGTGAAGGCAGGGGAGGCTGGGGGGAGGGGGACAAAGGGGGGCCAGTGGGGGCCGCCTGTAATAGTTTCGACAGTAGAATGAAGACTGTAAATCTGGCCCTGACTCATTAGCATTCTCAGGCTGACCACAAGTGGGGAACCCTTAAATGTAAAACATTTGAACAGTCCTGGCTTCCTAACTTTGAGAGTCGGAACATTTTTCTTAGGGCACATTGTTACTAGAGGACAATTATATCAAACCACCACATGGTTTGACTTGAAGGCGTCATGGATTACAGGGCACGGTTCTGTAATTCACACTCCTAAATAAGTGCTGCAGAAAGACTGAAAAATGCCAGACCCACCTTCGGAGAGAGGAGGCGGCGGTCCTGTGCGAGGCGGGGACACCTGTGTCATTTGAAGCAAGTGCAGTCGGATAAGGTAACTTTCTTTAACTTTTGTGATGATGTCTCGAGGGGCCAATTATGTTTTGTTTATTAGATTTCTTTGGTTTTCCCTCCCCCGCCTGGTCACTTCTGCACCTAATACCCTAACCTACATTTCAACTTTGCCAGTGAAAGTTTTGTTGCCTTGTCCCTGGAGTGTGGGAAGGAGCTCACCAAACTTTCATTTCTCAAGAGGGGCATGTCTGAGTCTTCAACATGAAAACGGTGGGGACTTTATCCCACTTTACGAGCATGAAGACATGATTCCATGTTGACACCTTGATCCGACTTGCCCATCTCCGCATTACTTTGAGCAATAGCTTCAGGGGCCAGGCCATCCCTGGGGCGCCCTGGGGGACACTGTCTTATCTGAGCGTGGGCAGGGAGACCTTTGTGTGCTGGTTCCTAGACAGATGCTGCTCCCCATGTTGGCAGTCCCACCACCCCATCCTGTAACCTGGAACTTCGCCTTTCCTTGCACTTTAAGGAAGAGAACCTTCCATACCCTGGTGTGTACTGAGGGATTTTCAGTGTTCAGAACTGTTAATGCCCTACAGTCATCCCGTGGAAAAGAACATACTGAGCAAGTTGAGCACTAAGCAGTGAAGTGTGGGGAGGCCCAGGGTATCCCTTCCTCCCCTCCCCCATGAGGGAGAGTGACGATTTCCCTCGTGGGTCCTGTCCACCTGGCGTTGTCCCAGGAAAGGGCTTGTGGTATCCTCTCCCTGGCTTTTTCTGGGAGCTGGCGGCCACAGCATCTTCTCCCAGCCAACTTTCTGGGCAAAAAAGACAGAGGGCTACCTATGTGGGTGCTGCAGCAGGAAGGGGACGTGTAAGAGGGGCTACGTTAGCTTTGGACCTTCAGAAGGCAACAGAGACCCCCAAAAGTCGCTTTCTAGCCTCCAACTCCTCATAAAATACTGGGTTTTTTCCCCATCAATGACAGTTCCCTTTCAATATTATTTTATATTAATGTCTGGTGTGTAGCACAGTGGTTAGATATTTATATAATTTACAAAGCGATGCCCCGGATAAATCCAGTACCCACCTGGCGCCATCCGTAGCGATCCCAATATCGTTGACTACATTCTCTGCACTGTGCTCTACATCCCCATGACTATTCTCCAAACACCAATTTGTACTTCTTAAGCCCTTTCTTATTTATTGTCCTCTTAACTTTGTGGACCTAGCACCTCATTTTTAAAAATCTTTTTACAGTTATTCAGTGTTTTAGAAGGGAAGGGAACAGACTGAAACTCATTTGTAAAATGTATTTCCTAACTTTACATATATTAGAAATTAATTTTTACGCCATACAATAGGATAGATGACATTTCTTTTTTCTGATAGTATAGCATTTGTCCCCAAATCATTTATTTAGCAAAACATAGCTTCCTAAATTGATTTGCAACTATGTTCTTATGATAAACTAAATTCCCACCTACAAAAGTTTCTTTGAGGGGTTGTATTTTGATTCATCGACGCATGTCTTTTTCTACACCAGCACCATGGTTCTAATTGTAGTTACTTTATTATATGTTTTGCTATATAGTAGGGCAGGCACTCCCTCACTTTATTACACTGTATTCTCAGAAACTTAACTTAGTAAAGGTAAAATGCCCTAAACCCACAGCAAGTAGTGCAGGTAATGGAGAACCTACAGGCTTGCTTCGGATCAGGCACAAGAAGGGACACCTGCCCTCACAGCCACTGTCTGGCATTGGAGGTCCTGGCCTGTGAATGAGAGAACAGATGAAGATGTACCGAGATATAAGGAAAATGATCACCATTTACAGGTGCTATGCTTGTATAGCTAGGGAAAAATGTCAACAGTCTCCTAGACTTAACAAGAGAGAACCAGATACAAGACCACCACGCAGAAATCAAGAGCATTTCTGCACATCAGCAATGACCAACTAAAAAAATAAAACAAAATGCCAGTTATAACAGTGACGCAGACTCTGAAGTATCAGGAATTCCTTCACGGAGAGCGAGCGTGTGCTCTACGCAGGGCTCTGCCAAAGCGTCCAGTCACCCCCGTCTCCTCTAGCTACCTTCCTGTTTTGCTTTTCTCTACAGCAATGAACACCATTCACAGGCTACATATACTGCTTATTGACTGTATGTATTGTCTATCTCCTTTAACTAGAATGTACTGGCAATCTCCATGAAAGTAGAGATATTTGTTTGCTTTAAAAAATGTTTTTATTGTCTGATTTTAGAGAAGTAGAGAGGAAGAGAGAGAGAGAAAGGAGAAAAATCAATTTTTGTTGTCCCATTATACATTCATGGGTTGACTGGGGATTGAACCTACAACCTTGGCATATAAGGACAGCACTCTAACCAAATGAGCTACCCTGCCACAGCTTTGTTTGCTTTTCACTGTTGTATCTGTGACACCTAGAAGAGTGTCTAGCACATACTATGTACTTAACAAATATTTGTCTGACACCTGTGGAGAAAATGTTTAAACTCACAAGAGGAACGGCATGATCTGAGTTATGTTTTACAGGGATCGCTCTGCATGCTGGGATACAAGAGTAGAAGCAGAGATGTAGGTGCAGGCCTCTGCAGGAACACACCAGGGTGGAAGAGTGCAGATGATGAGAAGTGAGTGTGTTCTGTGTATGTTTTGAAAGTGGAGACGATAGGGTATTCTTGCAGATTTGTACCATTTCTGAGAGAAAGAGTAATTGATGGCCTAATCACGGTGGTGATGGAGTTATGGTGAACTGAGGTGGAAATCAGATCAGCATATGAGGACATGTTCATATCAATTACTTACCAAGTAATAAAAGATAAAACGATTTTATACCGTTTAGGCTAGAAGAAATTCAAAGCATGCAGGCAATGTGTAGGTAAGAACTCTTACTCACTAAAGGAGGAGTGTAGACTTTTAAAGCTATTCTGGAGAGAATCATCCATGGCCTAGCAACTGAGCTGCTGTGCATTCTCACTTGAGTCCTTACCTGTGATATTATTATGTGCAATATGGAGTTATAGGTGGTGCAGGGGAGTTGGGTTCCATGGCAAAGAGTGACAGCTAAAATGTGGTGGACACCATGGATTACTATGGATAGTTAGATCAGCAATCTATATGGTTCTTAAAAACATGTATGGATTTTTTTAATATAGACACAGAGTGAGTAGTTAACAATATAATGTACTTTTTAAAAATACATAAATGTACCTCAACACAACTAAATGCCTTAAACAAAGTAGAATAGATACCCATAAGCAAGAAAAAAAATAAAAGAAAATGGGATAAAAGAATTAACTTTTAAACACTAATAAGAGAGCCCTTGCACAATTGATGAATGTTCCATGTACTGAGGAGTATTATTAATCAATTAACTCAACTCTGCACCTGAGATTTTTTTTTAAAGCCTTATTTACTAATATTATGAATTCCAACCTATGTGGTCTGTACATACTTCAGGAAAGGCAGCTCCTACAACAGTAAAGGAAGTTTCCGTCAGTAACCCATTCAATGAGCAGGAACTGTCCCCGCTGTGCGGGCACTGGGCCTGCAGGCATGCTTATGCAGCCCTTGCTTTGAGGGAGCTTCCAGGCTGCTTGAGGACGGCCTCCCCTGAGGGAGCAGCCTGGATTTTCTTCTTTCTGAAAAGTGGGAGATCAAAATCACCTCTGCTTTGGAGATTTTATTTAGAAATGTGAGCACAGTTGTTCATGATGCTAATGGCAGGACTCAGAATTACCCGTGAAAGTCAGTATTTATGAATAAGTTATTAGTGTGTAGTAGTACATCGAGACATCGTATAAGTCTCAGATTTCACGCACAAGAAAATGACATGTCGATCATTGTTTTCCCCATGAATATGTATGACTTGTAGAAATATAGATTTTCCGTTTACACGGATGTATCTGTTTTCTTCTGACCCTTGGTGGATAACCCTGCGTGTGTGCGGTTTGCATTTTATTCAAAGCAGGAGAAAGAGGGGGACCTGGTTTATTTTCTAAGATAAAGGTGCCTTCTGCAGGTCAAATGGCCCAGGCCACACAAATAAATTGTAGGGAAAATAAAGAGTTGGAGGGAACCTTTAGATGGAGAGTTCAAAGACAAAACAAGTTGAAAAATGGGCAAGACAATTACAATGACTAGGGATGTTTGCTTAGGTAATAAAGCCATAAAGAAGTACAAGAAAGGGGCCTTTGTTGCAAAGATCGAGGTAGCAGTCATTTTGGGGAAAGGGGAGTTCCCATTAGCACAAACATGTGGAAGGGCTTCTGCAGTGGCTGCCAGTTCTGATTTTTGACTTGAGTGGTCGTTACAAAGGGCATTGTCTTATATAATTCACTAAGTTACATATTTGTTTAGTGTGGCTTCTGCCTCTGTGTTTTATTTTACAACATAAAGAAATAATAATAATTAAAAATGGAAGCTGCAGTTTAAAGAATAAAATGCAGAAGGAAGAGGTGGAGACAGAGCAGACCGATCATATAGTTTGTTAAAAAAGCTCATGGAATTGATTGATGAATTAGATATGAAAGAATGGAATCAAGAATTACTCTGAGTGTATGATGGTTCCTTTTACTGATACAGTCAAAGTATCTTGGAACAAGAAGAAAAGAAGTACCTTGGGCTGGAGAAAGCAAGAGCATCAGCTCTAGTTTAAGTATGTTAAGAATGGGATTCCTATATTCCACGTAAAGTTGTTAAATAAGCCCTTGGACATATATGGTTGGAGCTCATCAGAATGGTCTTGTCTGAATTGGAGATGAGAAAAATAAGAACTTTAGCCTTGACTGATAAATAGATTCTAAATAGATCAGATAGATGGATGAATGGATGAATGGATGGATGGATGGATGGATGGACAGACAGATGCCATGGCTCTCTCTGAGTAAAAGCACCCAGAGCAGACAGAACAGTGATCAACTACAGCCAAAGCAATAGGAAAAAGTTCATTTTGAATAATTGTATGGAAAGAGAAAGCTGCATAATGCTTAGTCCTGTAACTGCGTCCTAAAAACTGTTTTAAAAATAGTTGAGTATTTACCCTATGCCACCACTCCATTACATGGTATTTTACATGGATTACCCATATTCTTCAAGATGGTAATACATACTGGATAGTACTCTTTTTGCAGTTGAGGAAACTGGAGGTAGAGATATTAAGCTTATTTTTTGCATTGCTGCTGAGGGTTGGGTCAAGGTGTGAAGGGGGGTTGTTCTCAGTCTGAAAGTTTTCATTGTCCGCATTGCATGTTGTGAGGGAATATGTGGGAGAAATGGGAAAGATGAGCAGAATGTGAATTCCAGGAGGACAGATTACCCAGCTGACCCCTGTTTAATAACTGAAGGCACTTTTTGCCATGTGTATAATAGGGCAACGATACTCAGTCAAAATGTGGGCTAATGTGGAAAGTCAATAAAAAAAAAATGTGCTCACCATGAGCCACCTTCTCAGCAAATCTGAGGAGAAAGTGTCTGTCAATCATTTCCTTTTTGTTTTCAATGTTCTCTGGGCTGCTGAAGGCAAGTAGAAATTCTATAAATCTCTACCTGTTTTCACCAAGTTTTCTCAGCACTCTCCTTAGGGCACTCGTCACCTCCTTGTTCCTCAAACTGTAGATTAAGGGATTCAGCATTGGTGTTGCCACAGCATAGAAGAGAGCCACCATCTTCTCCTGTTCTGCTGAGGAGCTGGCTGCGGGTCTCATGTACGTGAAGATGGCCGTTCCAAAGCACATGGTCACCACAGTGAGGTGGGAGGCACAGGTCTCAAAGGCTTTGCTACGTCCCTGAGCGGAGCGAATGCGCAAAATGGCAGCAACTATATGACCATAGGAGAACAGGACCAGGGAACAGGGAAGCATGATGACCAGAAACCCTGAGATGGCCACCATGACCCTGTTCACTGAGATGTCAGCACAGGCCAGCCTCAGCACCGCCAACATCTCACAAGCAAAGTGATTGATGACATGACTGCACAAAGGCAGCCGGAAGATGATGGCTGTCTGCATCAGGGAATTCATGAAACCAGCCACCAAGCTGCCGGCAGCCAGTCCCAGGCACAGCCCCCCATGCATGATGACCATGTAGTGCAGCGGGTGGCACACCGCCACATAGCGGTCATAAGCCATGACTCCCAGCAGGAAGAACTCGGAGCTGCCCATCGCCAGGGACACATGGAGCTGGAGCACACAGCTGTGGAATGGGATGGACTTCCGGGCTGACAGGAAGTGAACCAGCATCTGCGGGACAGTGCTGTTGGTGTAACAGATGTCCACAAATGACAGGATGCTAAGGAAAAAGTACATGGGTGTTTGCAGGCTGCTGTCCAGTGTGATAAGGAGGATGATGATGAAGTTCCCCAGCACCGTCACCAGATACATGGCCAGGAAAAGGAAGAAGAGGGCCAGCTGAGTCTCCCAGCAGCTGGACAGGCCCAGGAGGATGAACTCCCACACCCCTGTCTGGTTCTCCCTGCCCATGAGCCTCTGAAGACAAAACCCAAGTTATAAATCAATCAGTACCAGACACTGATGGTGTCAGAGGGCTAGATGACATCATTCAGACCAAAGAGCCACCTAATATTAAATGGTGAGCTTCGCCAGATTGTTTCCTTCCTTCAAGGTTTTGGGACCGTAATAGAACCCACTGTTGTGGCTCAGAGTCAAGGAGAAAATAAAATTCTTCTTTTCTCCTTCCTTAAGTAGGAAAGTTTGATTAAAATGTTTAGATAGTTGAGTTAAAAACTTAACTAAAATACGCTTCTCTTCTTTAGAGCCAATTCCAAACCCTGGAGTTTGTTTACTTCTCTGTTGGAAATGAGTTTCCCGCTCCTGACTTTCCCAAAATTCATAGGGAATGGAACCTAACAGACAGAAGCAGCTTTTTAAATGGACTTTTTTTTTACCCTCTGGATACTCTATGAAAAGGAAACACTCAGTTTCCACCCTTTTAAAACCAGAAACTTGGGATTACAAGTTAGAAGGTGGCAAATACAAAATAGATATTTTAGGTAGCAAAGAAAATTGTCAAAGTCACATTTCAGAGTCAGCAACATGAAGAACGAAGATCTGGGCCCTCAGGTTCTGTCCTACAAGATGTTCAGCTGCTTGTCTTTTCTCTGGATGAGAGGATGGGAGGAAAGAATCTATTATTTCCTCCTCCTTTGGAAGAGTGGCGAAACATGGCAGACAGAGGGGATGGCTGTTAAGAAACAAATCAAAGTCAAGGATGCATGAATTATCTTCCCTAATAAATGAGGAGGACTCAAATACTTGCTGTACACATTAGCCTGTTAGCAAAGAGGTCATGAAAGCGGGCTGCCATTCCCGCTGGCTGGGTTGATACGCATCCTGCATAGCAATGGTTGTGGTCTGGAGACTATAAAGTGATGGAAGATAGCTGGAATTAACTCAGTGAAATGACTGTTGATGTTCCCTCTTTCCTTTACTCTTATCCCTATCCGAAATTCTTGACTACGCCCACCCCCCACCAGAAAACTGTCTTTTCTTATCCTTGCATGATGCTGCCTCTACTAAGGTTCACACGACAGAGGCATAGCTGGTCTGCTCAATACCACCCCCAGACTGTAATCCTGCTGATAGCTTGCTAGCCAGAAAGCTCAAGCACTCTAGCATTCTCCCTGGAACTCTTAGTGATCCTGCTTGCACCTTATTCGTGTCACAAGTGATTTCCAAAAACCTCAAGGACTCAACAAAGCCCACTTCTGATGTTCTACATATCATCCCTCTAATTACTCTGTCCTTTGGGTAGAGAAAGTGAGATCCAGGCACAGCTTTGTTGTAAAAACTAATAATTAGTTAAGGGTTTGACAAAGAGAATGTAATCCCTGATCCTTGGTCAATCATTTCCCTTAAAAGCCCACAAAGGTATTGGTTACAAATAGAAATATCCATGGTTGGCATATCCTGTTTCTGTATCATCATCATGTTTTGTAAAGTGCCTCCTCTCCCTGGGACTGAATGAACTCCTTTGCCAATGAACTTGAATTTCCCAGTTCAATTCTCAAAATTTGTTTCCTTTACCCAGACCTAGTTTCTTCTTCTGGGCAAAGGAAACATAATTTTAAGTCTGACTTAATTCACTGGAGAAGAAAAGTTGGAATAAGGATGTCACACCAATAGTAAAAAGAACTTTTTAACAAAAAAAAAGTTAAGAAGTAAAAGAAAATGTTTAAAACACTTTTTGAACAGTTGATATATAAACAGAAGCTACAACAGATTTTCAGAAGTAAGGTGGAGGTGTAAAATCTGACACTGACAGTGAAGACAAAGGGCATCCGCTCCACCCTTTCTTCTTGGAATCATGATTCAAGCTTCCTGAAGTTAAAAATCACAAGTGTCCTTGAAATACAAAGCTACCTAGAAACCTTGAGATTTCCCCAAAATGTTAATTGGAAAAGTTGTTCTCCCCACTCCATCCCAACTTCCTTACGTGTACCTGTACTGCTTGGACTAGTATCCTTCAGAATGAGCTGGTCAGCACAGACCTGTCCTCCAGGTCCAGATTTCCAGTGGGCAGGCACTGAGGGCACCATGCAGAGCAGGGAACATGATCTGTTGCAGCTAAGCCCGGGGACTCCTATGAATGCAGTTGAAGACCTGTGCTAGGTGCTTCATTTCTCAGAGCTATCTGAAAGAACTCTCTCCTCAGTTTGGCTACCCACAATGAGCTTTCTTAAAACCAGTAGCCAAAATGGGACACTTTTCTCTCCAGTAACCAAATTCAGTACAGTTGTCACATGAGACTAGGAAGCAGCTATGTGGTAAGGAGACCCTGGATTCCTGACTCGAGGTCTGAGGACCCGCTGGAGAGCATCTGAGCAGGACAGCCTCACCTTCAGGACAGGAGACCGGCGTTGCCCGGAAAGAGCAGAGCTGAGCAGGATGTGCCATTTGGAAGAAGTAACTTTCTTTTCCCTCAGAGAGAAAATCTCTGCAGACCAATTATGCTGTGCTTGTTAGACTTGTTAGTTACTTCTTCTCTGTATGGTGATTCCCTCACCCAAAACTCTCACCCTCACTGAAGAGAATTTAGTTTTCCAGATCCAGAAAGCCCTGGTTTCCCTGGAGACCTCTCCTAAATCTTTGCTGAACTCTCACTTGGAAGTTATAACTTGCCCATGACTTTCTGTCCATGTACTTGTGATTGGTATTATCTGGCCTAAAGTCCCCCATTATTCATGGGTCACATCTGAGACCTTCAATCAGTGTCTTCTGTAATGTGATTCTTAAGTTGTCCATGAGCTTTCTCCCCATTATGGCTCACTGTTAGAAGGTTCACTTTAACTGCGTATTGTCAAATTATTTGACCTCTTTCCTTTCTAAATGTCTGTCCTCACATTCCACATATATTACAGAAAATTACTACCCACTTTAAGCACCTCAAATTATATATCCATTCTACTGGTAGACATTTAGCTTATTTCCAGTTTGTAGCTATTGCAAACAACACTACTAGGAACATTCATATACACACACACTCATCTTTTGTCCAATATATATTGACTTCTGTTGCCCAGGAGTAGCATTGGCCCATCACAGTTTATGTGCACATCCAGTTTCATCTAATATGTCAATTTTGTCTACAACCAGCCAGTTGTAGCAGCCCTGGCTGGTGTGGCTCAGTTGATTGGAGCATCATCCCATAAACCAAAAGGTCATAGGTTTGATTCCTAGTCAGGACACATGCCTGGGCTGCAGGTTCAATCCCTGGTTGGGATGTGTAGGAGAGGCAACCGATCAATGTTTCTCTTTCACATTGATGTTTCCCTCCCTCTCTCTCTTCCTTCCTTCTACTCTCTCTAAAATTAACAAGTGTGTCCTTAGGTGAGAAAAAAGGAAAAACAGCTCCAAGCTCTCTCTATCCTTGGATTGTAAGCCCCTTTCATTTTAGCCATTCTGATGGGTCTGTGTAGTGATATCTCATTGTTACTATATTTTACATTTCTTTGATGATTAATAAGGTTGTGCTATTTAAAAATATTTATTGGTGACTTGGAGATTCCATTTTCTGAGGTGTTCAACCTTTTGTCTGTTTTTCCATTGGGTTACCTCTCTTTTTTTTTTTTTTTACTGATTTTAATTATTTTTATATTTTGAGTGTGGGTCATTTGTCATTTATATGTATCACAGATATTTTCTAACTTTTCATTCTCTAAATAGTGTCTCTGATGAAGAGATGTTTTTAATTTCAATGTAGTTCTACTTATCAGTTATTTTCCACATAGTTCTTGCTCTTTTGTGTCTTCAGAAACCTTTGTCTACCCCAAATCATGAAGTTATATTATTCAATGTTATCTTCTGGGAGCTTTCATGTTTTCTTTTTCAGATTTAGGTCAACAATATATCTGGAATTTATTGCTGTGCATAATGTGCGACAGGAACCCACATTCACTTGTTTCCTATGTGAATATCCAAATTTATTGAGAGTCCATTCTTTTCCTACTATTTATTCTTTATGTTGCCATAAATCAAATTTCAGTTTATATTTGTGGGTAAGTTTTGATATTCTTATTTCTATCCTCTGGTATATTTATCTACTGTTATAAAATACTACATTGTCTTAATTATTATAGTTTTATAATAAACCTTGTATGATAGTATAAATCCTTCAACTTGATTCCACATTTTCAAATTGTTTCAGCTATTTATGGCCATTTGAATTTTTTGTCTGATTCTAAAATTAGCTCAAACATATCCGGGGGAAAAAAATTTGCTGAATATTTTAATTGGGATTTTTTTCCTAAAAATCAATTTTGGGAAAAGTCACATTTCTGTGCTTTTGAGTACTCCAGTCCTTTAAAAGCATATATTCTTCCACTTATTTAATATCTGTTCTTTTTTCTCAAAGTGCAAGTATTCGGTATCTCTCATTAGATTTGTTCCTAGGTGTGATGTTTTGCCATGCTGTTTTAAATAGTATCTTTTATATTATATAAAAATATAATTGGCTTTTATATATTAAGTATGTATACATGAAATAACTTTTGTGGATGACTGGTGTCATTTCTTTACATTTTTTTGGTAGAATTATCTGGTGAAACTACCTGACCTGAAGTCCTATTTGGTAGAAAATTCTTAAATATGGACTGAAATATCTTAGTATATAGGACTATTCTATTTCTTCATGTGTTCATTTTGGTGAGCTTATTTTTCTAGGAATTTGTTTCATCTAACTTTTCAAATTTATTAACCTGAATTTAATATTTTCCTATGAAATTTGAATGTACATAGAATCTGTAGTAATGTCTCCTTCTCTCTCCTAATATTGTTTATTTCTTCCATTTCTCTCTTTGATTAGTCTTGGCAATGGATTATGGTTTACTATAAAAATTTTTAAATATCATTCGGTGCAAGGAAAGCAAATGACAGGGTTATCCCATCCCTTAACAGATACCATTTCATAGGTAACAGGAAGAAAAAAATCCTTCCTTCCTTAGAAGAACAATATTAAAAGCCACAAAAGAAATCAAACACCCTAAAATGTATGTGACGAGAACAAGATAATACATAGCTCCTCTAAGCTATCTACAGGATAGAACCGGAGAATCAGGGCCTTAGGAAGCTGAAAGAGCCAGAGCTATTATAGCAAACCAATTTCTAATGATTTTAGAAAATCCTGTTGGATTACATAAATCAATATCCAAAGTCACTGTGAATTGTTATGAGCCATGATGGAATAACAGGGATGGTATTTATCCTCCTACCTAACCATCTAGAAAATTAAATAAAATTCACAAAACAATGGTTTTCATATGTTGGACAACAGGCAGTGCAAGACAGTGATCCCTGAGAGGCAGGAAACAAGTGAGGTGGGGCATAAACGCCCCCGCTCCAGGCCCCAGGATGAAGAGCGGGAACCCAGACAGACCCTGTGGTCGTCCTAAGTTGAAAAGACAGAGTTCCCGGTCTGGGACAGAATACCAAAGAAGACGCAGCTGCAAAGAAGCAGAACATTAAATCTCTGAATACTGGTTGTCTTAAGTTTTTTGCTGATGACTAATCTTTGCAGGTTTTGAGGGACCTACCAAGGCCAAGAAAAGACCCACCAGAAAGTAGTAAATGGAATGATCTCTAAAGGGAATGTGGGGCCTGGGACAGCTTATGGTCACACCAGTCAGAAAGGAAAGGCCTGTGACATCCATGCTGCTGAGCAGAGACCTCAGAAAACAATGACCTCAGTCGTGGTACAAATGACAAATGACCCCACACTTAGGCCTATTCTAGATCCAGTCTTTATGACCCTTAAAAGAAAGCCTTGAAACATCAAAAAAAAAAAAAAAGTGCAGAAATACTTAAAGGACAGCAAAAATACCTAGCACACAAAAACATAAAACTCACAATGTGATCTAATAAAAATCTTTCCATGCATGCTAAGAGGCAGGAGAGTTTCCAGGCCACAGTACACAGCAAGGAAGCCCAAATAAGCCACAATGAGGAAAAATAGCAATCAATAGGAACATACACAGAAACAACACAGAAGACATAATTAGAATACAAGCACATTAAAATAGCCATTATAAGTATACTCACATGTTCAAGAAGATAAAGGAAAGACAAAAGATGATGAGGAAAGAAACCAAAGATGTAAAAACACCAGTTCAAACTATAAGGCTGAAAAATACAATATCTAAAATGAAAAATATGCTAGATGGACTCAATAGAAGATTACACACTGCAAAAGAGAAAAAATACATAAATAAAGATATATTCAGTTGTGCAAATGATCAAAGTATTCATTATCGGCAGAAAAAAAGAATTACAAGCAAGGTTAAGGACATGAACTAAAGGGGAAAAAAGAATAAAAATGAGAACAGAAATCAGTGAAATGAAAAATAGAAAAATAGAGAAAATTAAGGAAATCAAAAGCTTATTCTTTAATAATATCAGTACAATTGATAAATTTGTATCCAGGCTGATTAAGAAGGAAGAGAGAAGATATAAATGGTCAATATTAAAAATGAAAGGGATGACATCACCATTGAGCATACAGATGTCAAAAGAATAAAAACACAACCTCTTGAATATATTTCAAGTCAATACTCTGACTACTTAGATGGAATGGGAAAAAATTTACAGATTGTACTGCCAAAGCTCACACAAGAATAAATACATAACCTGAATAGCCCTCTATCTCCATCTATAAAAGTTATTGAATTTATAGTTTACAATCTTCTCACAATGTAAACAACAGTAGAAATAACTTCACTGGTGAACTGTACCAAACGTTAAAGAAAGAAATATTAACAAAGTCTATCTATATAGTCTTCTATAAAGTTGAAGCAGAAATAACTTCCCCCAACTTTTTATTTAAGTATTACCCTGATATCAAAACTAGACAAAAGCAGAAAACAGGCTGACAACTTGGGGGTTAGGGAGAATGGAGGGATTGATAAAAAAAAGAAAGAAAGAACTCATGGCTACGAACAACAAGGTGGTGATTGCAGGGGGGTGGGTATGGGTGAGGGTGGAAGCGGGGATGGGGGGATAAATGGCAATGGAAAAATACAATAAAAAATAGTGTAAAAATACTAGACAAAAACATCACAATTTTTTTAAACTACAGATAAAAATCTCTCATGATTATAGATACAAAAATGCTTTTAAAACATTAGTAAAGTGACTCCAGCTGTATAAAAAATTAAATATATTATTTCCAATTTGAGTTTGTTCCAGGAATGCAACTTGGTACAACATTCAATTAACCAACACTTCCCAAGTGTCAAGATGTGAAAGACAAGGAAAAATTGGAACTATTACAGAATGAAGACTAAAGATAAGTAACAAGCAAATGCAGTGGATCTTGGATAGCATCCTGAATTTTAAAAAGCAATTAGTGGGAAAATTGATAAAATTACATCAAACATTATAATTGAGCTAAAAATGAAAATAGCCAACAGTTGTACCAATGTTAATTTCCTGATTTGTTATTGTATTATTCTATGGTTATGTAAGATGTTAACTTTGGGGAAACTTTCTGTGCTATATTTGCAGAATTTCTTTAAGTCTAAAATGAGGTCAAAATAAAACCATTTTTAAGAAAATCAACCAACCAATGTAATTTGCCATAGAGATTTATATACACACACACACATACATACACACACCTCAGTGTACGTAAGACTCGAAACTCATTAATGTTTGACAAAACTCAATATTCATTAACGATAAAAACTAAGGATCCATAAATGAAAAAGAATTTCATCAGCCTATAAAAGGACATCAACAAAGTTCTAATAATCAACATCATTCTTAACAGTGAAGGTCAAAAATAATCAAGGATGTTCAGTCACAGCACTCCTATTCAACACTGTACTGGAGGTTCTGATCACTGTAATAAGGAAAGAAAAAGAAATAAAAGAAGAATCTAAATAGCAAATATGTAAGTGAAAGGTGCTAACATCAGTAGTTATTAAGAACTTGCAAATAAAATCATTAAGATGCCGCTACACATCTATTAGAATGCTTAAACTTAAAGAATTACCAATACCAAGTCTTTGTGATGATGTGGAACATATAAGATGCTCATGCATGTCTGGTGGAAATGCAAAATGGCACAGCCACTTAACAAAAGAGTTTGGTGAGTCTGCACAATGTTAAGTATATGCTTACCTTACATTCAGACAACCCAAAAATATGTGTCCACAAAAAGACTTGTAACTGATGTGTATATCAAGTTCATTTATAATTGCCAAATATCCATCAATGGGTGAAATATAAACAAATAGTGGTACATCCATATGATGGGGCACCACTCAGCAATAAAAATAAACAAACCACTGATATGTACAACAGTATGCATGAATCATGCCAGTATTATTACAAGTGAAAGAAGACAGACACAAATGCTTGCAATCAATATGGTTACATTATTTTAATGTGCTGGAAAAGGCAAAATTAAAGGCACAGTAATGAGATCAGCGGTGGCCAGGACTGCGGGGAGAAGAGGGTCCTGACCACAAATTGGGACAAAGGAACTTTTGGAAATATGCCATATTTTGTTTATGTTGGTTGTAAACATTTGTGAAAACTCATGTAACTGTACACTTTAAAATGATGAATTTTTCTGCATGTAAAATTTGCATCAATAAACATGACTTTAAGAAACAAAAGTGATAAAGGACAAATAAACAATGTCAGAGTGAAAAAAGACATAACTCAAAGGACAAAAAGCAAAACTATGGATAAATTTATGTCAACAACTTGAAAAGCTAAACAAAACAGACAAATTTCTGATAAAATATGACTTACCAAAAGCTGATAGAATGTAGCATAGCCTGAAAAAACTCCCACATGCATTGAAAATATGGAACTTGTATTAAAAGTATTCCCATAAAGACAGCTAGAGGGGTGAATTCCATCAAATTTTCACAAAAGAGAATCATTTGCATCTTACCCTGTGGAGCTAAGGTGTGTAGCTGGGTGATACACAGAGGCAGAGAGATGAGGTAGTAAGACAACAGAATCATGTTTGACTTGGTGGGGGATGGGCCCTGGCATGGGGCCTGTTACCCAAAAGGGGTGCTTTGGTGTCACGGGAACCAAGACCGTGCCATTTTACCGAGCTGGCAGCCCAGTTGCCAGCCCTCTACTGACAGTAGAGAGCTGAGTCACATGATGTCTACATTTATCCCATGTCTACATCACATGAGTTTAGTCAATTTATCTTAAAGCAAAATTATCATCTTGCCATAAACTGGCTCTTTTTCCTAATTCCTATGCACATGTGCCATCCAATCATGTCTTTGTATTTCAAAAGTATAAGAAAAATCAGGAAAATGCAAAGAATTGTTCCAAGTTACACTGTCTCCTTCCTCTTATGTGTCTTCTTAGGACTCTCTCAATGCTCTTAGATAACCACAAATTTGCCTTTCACTTGACCTCTAGTAATAGTACTTAGAAAGCACTTAGCACTTAGTGAATTCACACAGAGGTCTTATACAATACTTATGAAATACTTAAGTAAGAGTTAAATAGCACTTAGTACTCATGACAGCCCTTAGAAGAATTGCAACTTTTTAAAGTTGTCTGCAATGAAAATATATTTTAAAGACCTTTACTTGCCTTAGAATAACCCTCAGTAAAGAAAATAAAATATCAAGCAGGTTAAATCCTTTGTAGCTTTTCCAAATTCTCTCCTGACATTGGTTTCCTTGTATTTTGAGTGAGAATATCAATGCCAGTTCTCCTGGCCTTATTGGATAAAGAATAAATGAAAGGGCTATAACAGTCACAGCAATAACCTTTATTAAATACGTGAATGTTGTGGGCCTGACCCAATGCTCTTCAGAGATGCGTAAGTTAAAATGAAGGCATTAGGTTAGGCCCAAATCCAATATGACTGGTGTCCTTAAAAGAGGTGATTAAGACACAGACAACACAGAGGGAAAACCATATGAAGATGCTCATCTCCAGGCAAGGAGACAAGCCTCAGGAGAAAGCAACTCTGCCCACACCTTGACCTCAGACATCTAGTCTCCAGAATTGTGAGAAAATACAGTTCCATTGTTTAAGCCACCCGGTCTGTGGTACTTCATTCTGGAAGCCCTTGCAGTAAATCAATAAAGCAAAAGAAATGAGATAATAGATATCAAAACACTTTAAAAATCAAAACTATTCTAATGTAAAATAATAGTGCCCAAATTAACAATAATCAAAGTAGTGCTGATATTCATATCTCAAGATGCTCAATGCATGATTTACCCATCAGTACAGAGTCCTTAGATCTTGGGCAATTGAACCTAAATGACTGTGATAAATGAGATGCTTTCTGAAATGCAAACTGGAGTAAGAATAACTGCATCTTCTCTTAGAACACTTCACCAATACAACCTTTGGTCCACATCCAGGGAATAAAAAGGACACCAGTCCAAAAAGAACCTATGCACCCCTATGTTCATAGCAGCACAATTTACAATAGCCAAGTGTTGGAAGCAACCTAAGTGCCCATCAGTAAACGAATGGATCAAAAAATTATGGTACATTTACACAATGCAATTCTATGCAGCAGAAAGAAAGAAGGAGCTCCTACCCTTTGCGACAGCATGGATGGAACTAGAGAGCATTATGCTAAGTGAAATAAGCCAGGCAGTGAAAGACAAATACCATAGGATCTCACCTTTAACAGGATCCTAATCAACAAAATAAACAAACAAGCAAAATATAACCAAAGATACTGAAATTGAGAATAGACTGACAGTCACCAGAGAGGAGAGGGGAGGGAATTTCAGGGGAAAAGAGGAAGGGTTTACAGGAACAAGTATAAAGGACATAACCTAGGGGGGTGGAAATGGGAGGGAGGTGAGGAGTGCTGGGGCGGTGGGCTGGGATGGGAGTAAAAGACAGAAAACTGTACAAGAAGAATTAAAATAAATTTAAAAAAAAGAAAAAAGAAAAAAAGGAAACTCTTCTTCTTTTGAATTCCCTGAGTTCTTTCTGTGCATACCTTGTGTTATAATTTTCCATTTTGCCCTATTTGCCCTACAATTGTGTAGTAAACTATACCCCCAAGTCATTTTACTCACCATCAGTTTTTGTATGCCCCATAAGAATAGCTTTTACTTTTTTAAATGGTTGAAAAAATCAAAAGAATAATAATATTTGACAACCTGTGAAAATGATGTAAAATTCAAATTTCGGTGTCCACAAGCTGAGATGACTGGTGCTAGGCACACTCTTTCATTCCTACGTTGCCTCTGGCTGTTTCAGCGCTGCAGTGGCTGAGTAGAGTAGCTGTAGCAGACGGTATGGCCCACAAAGCCTAAAATATTTACTATCTGGCCCTTTACAAAAATGGTGTCCCAATCCCTGCCCCAGAAGACTCAGTTTCCTAAGGAAGTGGCCGTATCTACATGCAACTCTGACATTCCCACAGTGCCTACACCAGTGTCTTCACCAAAGTGGATGCCCACAAACTGATCATCTGTAACTTTGTGAGAAAAGGCTGAGAATAAAGATAAAGTTAGTCACTTTAAAGGAAAAATTTGACCAGTGTGGCCTTGCAGTTGAAGATACCAAGAGGAAACTCGAGATACTTCTGTGGAGAGTGGTGCACACAGCTAAAGGGGGCACATTTTCTGTATCTCGTGTGGACTTCTAACCTTTGTCATTCCCAAACCTCATATTCCTGCATTTCCTCCTCTGAACTCTGAGCAATGGGCACTGCATCTCCTTTCACAGAAAAAAATAGGGGCCACCAGACACCCTTCAAATTCTGTTGCCCAACTCCCAGATGCAAATCAACCAAATCAACCAGCTAAATGAAGAGACAAAGGAAAGGAGGGAGGGTCCCATTTGAGACATTTTAAAAAGAGTGAGAAGACCTACTACTATCATAGTCTTTCTCTTCTCTCTCATACCTATCCCTTGTTTAATCTTCTCTTCTCTGCTTTGCCTTATTTAGCTTTGCTGACACAGGAAATGCTAGCCCAGTAGCTTCACGAAAGTTGAGTAGGGCCTTGTGAGGGGGGTGGTACAACAGGCTCTTAGTGTGGACACTTGAGAGTAACACCTACACAACAGACTGGCCTATCCTGATAACCCAAAATCCATATCAAAGCTGTAGGGAAATTGCTTTGTTTGATTAACTATGCCTCTGATATTTGGTACATGTACCACATTGTTTAATTGCTTATTTTGTTTCTAAAGTTTCAGAGAACAGCTTTGCTACCTTTTCAGAAATTAGACAGTTCTGTCCTTTGAATAAGACCCCGTGTATATACTCTAACTTTCTTGTTAAATTATTCATACATTTTTAGTAGTAACTGAATTTCATATTTTCCTTACCCAATAATTTCATTGTGTACAAATGACCCTTGGTTATATCCTTATCAGAGCAAATTAGTTGATGTTTCTCCACTCAATTATTTTCATTATCAGACAGAGAAGGTATGTTCACATGTAGTGGGTCCTGCACAAACACATTTTAGTAAACCTTGATAGCAACATTTTCCTAAGAATAGTGACTTATACAACTATTGGATATGGCTATATACGCCACATTTTATCTTAAGTGAGTCTTCACATATGAAAATCAGTGGTTCCCAACAGAAACATAATAACCTTGTACAAAATTTGGATGAACAAGAACTAGTGGTGGAAATTAAATCCATGACTAGGTCCATGATAATAAACAATGTGATGAGTCAAAACAGAAAATGATATTTTTGTCATTCCTCCCAGGCCATATGAATGAAGATTGAGTAAGGGTGAGCTCCAGTACAGCAGTGCTTAACTCCACTGAACATGCCTCTGGGACCTAAAAATGCCCCAATATCACACACCCCACCCCACCACTCAGCCTCCTACCCACATTATCAGTACACATTACAACATGTTCATCCTGGTTGCCATGGTGATGCATTTGATGCCTGTCATGTCTGAGTTAAGTGAGAGAAAACACAGTTAAAGTCCTTTGCTCTAAGTGAAGTTCATGATTCATCAAGTCGACAGCTTTGATGTTAATCCAGATAATTGTCCTAAGAGTTTCTGCCAGGCCCCCTTCACCTCCTTATTCCTTAGACTGTAAATCATGGGGTTCAGCATAGGTGTCAAAATGGCATAAAAGAGAGAGATCAACTTCTCCTGGAGGACAGAGGGGCCGGAGCGGGGCTGGATGTAAGTGACAATGGCCATGCCATAGCACAGGACCACCACTGAGAGGTGAGAGGCACAGGTGTGGAAGGCTTTCTTTCTGCCTTCTGTGGACTTGATCTTTAGGATAGTGGTGATGATCTTGATGTAGGACAAGAGAACCAGAAAGAATGGGAACATCAGCAGGACAATGCTAGAAACCATGATTATGATCTCATTGGAGGAGATGTCCACACAGGCCAGTCTGATCACAGCTAGGATTTCACAGGATATGTGATCAATAAACTTATTTGAGCACATGGGCAGCTGAAAGGTGATGGTAGTATGCACAAGAGAGTTAACAGAGCCACTGACCCAGGAGGTGACGGCCAGCCTAGTACAGAGCCTTCCATGCATGATGACCAAGTACCTCAGAGGGTCACACACAGCCACGTAGCGGTCATAGGCCATCACTGCCAGTAGAACAAACTCAATGCCACCCAATGCCAGGGAGAAAAATAACTGCGCTGCACAGCTCACATAGAGGATCACTTTCTGTTCAGCAAGAAAATGAACCAACAACTGAGGGACGATGCTTGTAGCATAAGAGACATCGACGAGGGAGAGGTTGGTGAGAAAGAAGTACATGGGAGTGTGGAGTCGGCTGTCCAGTCTGATCAGAAGGACAATGAGGAAGTTCCCCAGCACTGTCACCAGGTACATGACCGCAAACAGGACAAAGAGAGAGACCTGAGTGTCCCAGTCCCTGGACAGGCCGAGGAGAATAAACTCTCTCACCCACGTCTGGTTGTCTGCTCCCATTAAAAATGTGACAGTTATGAATCTGCAGAGAGTCAGAAAGAACAGAAGCTGTTGAATCAGAGAACAGTAAGAACAACTTTCTATGAATACCTACTGTCTACTGCTGGCCAGCCTCAGCCAGATGCTTCAGATCACTTATGGGCCACCACCACAGGCTGTATGTATCCCAATGCACACCAGAGACAGGCCAGCACCTAGATGAGGACATGACGCGGCCTCTGGGAGACCAGCCCAGCCTGGAGATCATGCAGTGCAGCTTCAGGAGCTCGACACCCTTACCAACTTACCTCAGGTTTCAGGTGTGGAGAGCTTGGTATGCAACAATGGTAGGTAAAATGATAAACAATGAAGAAAAATCCTGTTGGAAAGGTATAAAAGCTGCCTTAAATATATCAAGTAGACTTATCATAATGAAATGGATAAATCCATTACAAAAGAAGAGATTGGGAAGGCGGTGGGCTCATGACAAATTCTAGAATCAGAGTGCCTAAGTTTGAAACCTGATTTTATTTAACAGTTATGTGATTCTGGTTTAGTGAGAAACTTTTATAAGTGAAACAGGATAATATTTTATAATTCACAAGTATATTTAAGCTCAGATGTACAATAAAAAAGTTATGAGGAGAGAAAAAATGAAAAATATAAATAAAACTACATTAAATTAAAAGCTTCTGCACAGCTAAAGAAACTATCAACAAAATGAAAAGGGAACCTATTACATGGCAGAACATATCTGCTAATGATACAATGGATAAGGGTTTGATCTCCAAAAAACATAAAGAAGTTATACAACTCAACACCAAGAAGGCAAACAATTAAGAAATAGGCAAAGGAGCTGAATAGTTATTTTTCCAAAGAGGTCATAGGGAGGGCCCATAGACATATGAAAAGACATCCCTAATCAGAGAGATGCAAATTAAAACTACAATGAGGTATCACCTCACACTGGTCAAAATGGCTACCATCAATAAATCAAACAAACAACTAATGTTGGCAAGGATGTGGAAAATAGGGAACCCTAATGCACTGTTGGTAGGAATGCAGACTGGTGCAGACACTGTGGAAAACAGGTCAGAGTTTCCTCAAACAATTAAAAATGGAACTGCCTTTTGACTCAGCAATCCCACTTCTGGCACTAAGAAACCTGAAACACCAATGCGAAAGAACGTAAGCACCCCTATGTTTGTAGCAGCCAAGATCTGAAAACAGCCCAAGTGCCCATCAGTAGATAAGTGGATAAAAAAACCTATGGTATATTTACACAATGGAAATCTTACCTTTTGCAACAGCATGGTTTGACCTGGAGATTATTATACTAAGTGACATAAGCCAGTCAGTAAAAGACAAACACTTTATGATCTCACTTATATCTGGAATCTAATGGACAAAACACGAAGAACAAAATAGAATCAGAGGCATGGATACAATAGAACAGATTGACAGCTGTCAAAGGGGAGTAGAGAGGAGGGGACTGGTTGAAAGAAGGCCACGGGATCAGCCAAAGAACGTATATGCATGACCCATGGACACAGACAATGGTATGGTGGTGGCCAGAGGGAAGGGACAAGAGCTGAGTGGAGATGGGCAAAGGGGGAAAATGGGAACATCTATAATAGTATAAACAATAAAAATAGAGTTAAAAACTTATGAGAAAAGTACTTGTGACTTGTTATTGCTAGTAGTATGTAGTAGGACAAGTATTAGTTCTAACATGGCCTCTGCCTGGGAGTAGATAAGGTAGCACATGTGATTTTCTCTCAGATATCTTCCACAAAATCAGACATAAATGAAACTGGAGGCAATGTTTAATGAATCTGTGGGCTTAGGAATAAATGAGATGCTTTGAGGACTTTTGGTCCTTTTGGTCTTTTTATAGCTTTGATTTGTTCATCCTTTTGTGGGATGGGATGGGATGGGGAAAGAGATTTTAATTGTACCTTGTTCTTCTTAGTTTTATATTTTTGACTACTCCTATTAATATTTACCCTTTGTAAATGGACTCAGAAGAAAGCAAAGAAGACTTGATACAAGAGAAAAGAAAAGCAAATGTTTAAGGACTCGGTTGTTTAAAACAGAGAAGAGGGTATGAATTCATGAAGTTGTACACTAAAATGAAGTTTTCCTTTTGTTTTCTTTTGCTGAGGATTTTTTTGGTAGCTCTAATACATTATGATAACAATTTGAACATTAAACAGAAAGGTTTTAAATTTTAAAATATATTTGAGAAGTACCAACTCAGTCTTATTTCTTCATGCCTGCCTGTTCACAAACTTTGCTTTTCTTGCAAAGTACAAACTAAAGGAATAGAGAAGATAAAGGTCTCGGAAGGAATGGAGGGAATTACAGAGGTGTATTTCTCATTCCAGAACCCATATAGGGGTCAGTTTAGGGTCTCTGAGCAGAAAGGGGAAGACTGTCTATACTTAACTCTCTTACCTCTTGAAGGACAAAACAAGTAGTTCCAGAAATATCTTTCTTATTCATGATTAGAGATACACATTTTATAAACCTTTCTCTAATGTCTTCCTCAAAACTGGATCTCTCCTGTCAACAGTTCCTCCTTTCTTGCTGTATCATCCCCACCCTTTGCTTTGCTTTTTTCCATCATGATCAGGCTAAGGAAACACCTACTTGCCTTGAAACCAGTTGAACAAAGACCAGTTAAGATCCAGCCCTGTTTCACTCTTCCTCCTGTTTAGGTTTGTGTTCTCTGCTCAAAAATTGTTACAACTCTGGCTACTTCGCTTTTTTGCCAGGTACCTAATGCTCCTTTAATGGACAATCAAATCCGAGAAAGGATGTCAATAAGATGGCAGAATAGGTAGCTCCTGACTTTTTGGCCTACACACAGATCACCTCCCTCTGAGAGAAATCCAGAAATTAGTTGAGGGACTCCTGTACATTAGATGTTGAGAAAATACCCACATCAGAACAAGTAGAAGAAGCTGAGACACATTTGTGCTGTAAACCCCACCCCTGGCACCATGCTTTATAATTGGGAGGGAACCCACAACTCCCAGCTTCTTTCTGAGGATCTAAGAGATAGGGCCACATACCCAGCAACCCAAATTTTATGGCAGCCACTTCAGGTATGCTATAGCTCTCAGATCACCTGCTCAGCACTCAAGAGCCCCCTAGGTCCACAGAAAATAAAGAGGAAGTTTTAAAGGGACACATAAGCATTCTGGGGCTGTTCCTCTGGGCTCATTGCAGATGGAGCAAGCAAAAATGTGCAGCCCCAAGTGGCTCCCTGGAAGGGTAGACTTCCTATTTTTCCAGCTGTTCTAAAATGATCAAGCTTCTAATTATCCTGTACCTGGGAGTCAAAAGGGCAAGTAATTAGTAGTTCTCTATAAAAGGGAATAAGTGAGTGAGCACTTCTCATTCCTTTTCTACCTAGAATACTGCCACACTTATGTTAGGTGGCTAGCATTACCCTGGTACCACAGCCAGACAAAGGCATCACAAATAAAGTAAACTATAGGCCAATATCTCTGATGAACATAGATGCAAGAATTCTCCATGAAATAGTAACAAACCAGATTCAACAATACAGCAAAAAGATTATTTACCATAACCAAATGGGCTTTATCCAAGGGATGCAAGGATGGTTCAATATCCAAAAATCAATGTGACACATCGCATTAGTGGAATGAATGATAAAAACACATGATCATCTCAATAGATGCAGAAAAAGCATTTGACAAAATTTAACATCAATTCATGATTAAAACTCTCAACAAAATAGATACAAAAGGAAATGTTTCTCAACAAAGTAAAAGCCATTTATGAAAAGCTGTCAGGTGATGTCATAATCTAACGGGAAAAACTGATAGCTATTCCTCTAAAAGTCAGAACAAGGCAAGGATGTCCATTCTCACTCCTTTTATTCAATATAGTACTAGAAGTATTACCAAGAGCAATAAGACAGGAAAAAGGGCACCCTATCATAAAGGAGGAAGGAAAATTATCTGTTTTGCAGATGACATGATCTTATACATAGAAAATCCTAGAGTTCACCAAAACAGTTAGAACTAGAAATGAATTCAATAAAGTTGCAGGATGAAAAGCAATATACAAAAATCATTGAAATGTTCTACATCAACAACCTACCCAAAAACAAACTCAAAGAAACAATCTTATTTTATTTATGATAATACCAAAAAGAATATAATACTTAGGACTAAATTTAACCAGAGAGATGAACAATCTGTCCACTAAAAACTATAAAATTTTGGTGAAAGAAATTTTTAAAGACACAAATAAATAGAAAGATATCCCATGTTCATGTTTTAGAAGAATATTGTTAAAATGTCCATACTACCCAATGCAATATATAGATCCAACTCAATCCCTATCAAAATTCAAATAGTACATAGAAATAGAAAAACTATTCTAAAATTCATACAGAACCACAAAAGATACTGAACAGCAATCTTGAGAATGAAGAACAGGCCTGGCAGTGTGGCTCAGTGGATTGACTGCAGGCCTGTGAACCAGAGAAAGAAGAACAGAGTTGGATGTATAACAGATCCTGATTGCAAATTATTCCAAAGCTATAGTGATCAAAAGAGTATGGACTGGTAAAAAAAATAAAATAAAAAATTTTAAAAACCATACACATAGACCAATGGAACAGAATAGAGAACTGAGAAATAAACATACAGTCAACTAAATTTTGACAAGTGTTCTAAGAATATGCAAAGGGAAAGGGGGCAGCCCTTCAATAAATAGTGTGGAGAAAACTGGGTAATCATATGCAATAAAATGAAATAGTGCACTTATACCACACACACACACTCCCCTCAAAAATGAGTTAAAGGTATAAATGTAAGACCTGAAAGCTCCTAGAAAAAAAACAAAAAACAAAAAACAGAGAACGCCTCCTTGATATTGGCTTTAGCAATGTTTTTGGAGGGTACTGACACCAAAACTTGGGCAACCAAAACAAAAATAAATATGTGGAACTACATCAAAGTAAAAAGTTTCTGCACAGCAAAGGCAACAGTGAAATGAAAAGGCAGCCTGGGGATTGGAAAAAATATTTGCAACCATGCATCTCATAAAGGGCTAATATTCAAAATACATAAAGATGTATATGAGTCAATAGCAAAAAAAAAACAAACAAACAAACCCACAACCAATTAAAAATTGACAAAAGTCCTGAATAGACATTTTCCCAAAGAACACACACAAATGATCAACAGGCATGTGAAAAGACATCTAAACATCATTAATCATCAGGGAAATTCAAACCAAAATCACAATGAGATATCACCTCAAACCTTTTAGGATGGTTACTATCAAAATAAACAAATAAATAAAAGATAACAACTGTTGGCAAGAATGTGGTAGGAATATAAATTGTCACTATGGAAAACAGAATGGAGTTTCCTCAAAAAAATAAAAAATGGAACTACCATGTCATCTAACAATCCCACTCTTGATACACACCCGAAAGAAATGCAATCAGGAGCTTGAAGAGATCTGACCTCTCATGTTCACTGCAGTAGTAATCACAATAGTACAGGCATGGAAACAAATTAAGTGTCTGTCAGAGGTTGACTGGATAAATAAATTGAGTTATATATACATATAATGGAATATCTTTCAGATTAGAAAAAGAAGGAAGTCCTACTAGTTGTTGCAACAACATCGATGCAGCTGGACAGTTTGCTAAGTGAAATAAGCCAGAGAGAGAAAGAAAAAAACTTGCACAACTTCACTTATATGTGGAATCAAAAATGTCAGATACAGAGAAATAGAGTAGAGAAGTGGTTACGAAGGACAGAGAGGTGGAGGAAAAGGTCAAAGGGTACATACAACATTGTGGTTATTTAGGATGGAGAAGTCTGGAGATCAATAGCACAGCATGATGACTATTGTTAATAATACTGTATTTAATATTGGAAATTTGATAAGACAGTTGATTTTAGGTGCTCATCACAAAAGAAAATTAACGAAATGAGAGAAGATTGTGTTAATTCCCTTGATTACAGTAATCATTTCACTAAATACTAAATAATCATTTCACTAAATATATATATATAGAAATATATATATAATCATTTCATATGCCTTAAATCAATATTTAACTTTATTTTTAGATAATTAAGAATTGACTAAACAATAAATTCTACTTTACATTCTTTGGTCATATCACTTTCATACTCAGCACAAACCTCAAGCCACAGATCTCTATGTATGTTTTGAACTTTCTTTGTCTATTCAAAAATACAAAATCCGTGCTGCCTGCTCAGGTCATTGTACTAAACGACGATATTCCCCTATGGTTCATCTCCTGAGACACAAACGGCATGCAGAAAGAAATTCCTCATGTGGTTTATGAATCACGGTGGAGAGTAATTACCGTGGCCACAACTACTAGAACACCGTTATGATATAATATGATAGCCATCATTGAAATAGTCCATGATAAATCTCCTTTAAGCGTTATCACTAATGCCTGAAATCAATTACATTTACGTTGAACATTGTCCTTTTTATCAAATGATTTTAAAAGGAAATAATTACAAATGGGAGTTTTAAAATGTGAAGTATTCAATCTTGTTGTGAACTTGTAACCCAGTTACACAGAACCTTGAACACAGGTTAAGAAAGAATAGAACCTGGGAGTTTCAATGTGAATGACCCTGACGGGCAGGAAAAATCAGACATGGGCTGCAAAGAGCGGCTTTTTTCATTTAACATGTTACCTTTGTTGGATGTTAGTTCAAAGTACCACCATGTGCCTTCTCCCAGTATCTACTAATTATTATTTACAGCAAATATCGGGACTAAAACATTTTGTGTCTATGACAAAGACATATAAAGAAATAGGTGTTCATATTTCATACACACAAAAACACATGCTACACCTATGTACAGGTTAAATTTATAGTCTATTTTCTCTTCAGATTATATAAATCTTTTGCCTTTTACAAGTTAAATTTTAGTCAATCATTATAATCATTTTTTAAATAAAGCAATTTCATTCATTGATTCTGTGGAAGCTTATATTTTCCATAAAAACTGATGTAAATTGTAGCAAGTTAAATGTTATTTTTCAATCTATTCTACCTCCATAAACTCAACCACAATTACTTTTCCTATTGTTATAATCTCCTACTACCTGATAATATCTCCACCTGAAAATATATGTCACCTGAACAAGAAGATGAAGAGTGAAAAATTCAGACAACCATGCTAGCTGATGTTAAAACCAGAACACGTCTTTGTCTGGGGAGGAAGTCAGGGATGAAGTTTGGCAGGTTCCTGCCTTCCTTTTTCTGAGTCTGTCTTCTAGCTCTTCCTCTATGAGCCAAATGGTTTCATGCCATCTCTGCAACTCTCCAAATGAAAGCCTGCTGCCACTAGAAATGGTCGTAGCTCTAAAACTGCTCATTTCTCTCCCCATTTTAAAAAAGAATAGCATGAAAGTCAAGATCTTAAGTCAAGTTAAATATGTTTGTAACGATAAATCAGGCAATGAGTTTTGATAATATTTTTTCTAAGCAGCTAGCATTTTGGAATAACAGAAATCAGGATTTTCCAGCTAGCCCATTACAATCGGCAATTCATCTCCTGGACAGGGGCCCCTTCCATGCCCAGCTCCCTGCAGCTCTGCAGTATACCTGAGAGGAAGGGGCATCAAGAGCCCCAAGTGACAATATAGCTGCTCAACATAAGGTACCCTGCTAGCTTTCCCCATACTCCTGCTCCAACACTATTGATGAGGCCTTGAAGAACAATCAGCTACTGCTCATCTAGAGAGATGAGAACCCTGGCCCACGGATAAAATCAAACAAACATTGATGGAACTTCTCATGTGTTGGTGCCACACAGACAGGGTCATCACTTGTGGTTCTCTGGAGATACCTTCACATCCTGCTATTCACACTTTTAATCAGTTTTTAATTGCAGTTACTTTCCATAGCTACTCTATGGACCAACACTCAAAAATATTTGATTAAACTTTGCCAAGAAGGAAGTATACAGGGCTTGACCCAGGTGTGTACCTTTTCCGTTTCAACATTCAGTGCCACATCTTATGA
Source organism: Anoura caudifer (assembly GCA_004027475.1). Lineage (NCBI taxonomy): Eukaryota > Metazoa > Chordata > Mammalia > Chiroptera > Phyllostomidae > Anoura > Anoura caudifer. The sequence continues at coordinate 93,550 of PVKU01006737.1, forward strand.
ACACATGCTGAGGAGCATATTTTACATTTAAAACTTTATTTTCTACTTCTGTTGGCTGATTGCTTCATAAATTACTCCTCCTTTTCCATCACATTAGGAAGAGAGAAATACTGATTTGAAAAGACCCAGGAGATACACACACTACAGAAGAATTACTCCCCTCCTAGTATTATTGCATTTCAGAATAATAATCTTTTCATTATTTATGCCAATTCAGAATGCATGGATAGACAAAATATTAGATCAGCCTCAAAAATCCAACTTGAAACACAATGAGGCTTAAAGATGAGTTTAATACCCGTATTATCTCCCATTCATATAGAGATGTTGTCCAAGAGCTAAGAGATAAGACACCAAAAGCATTATTTGCCCTGAACGTCTGTGTATCATGTTTTGTAACACTGAATTGAGTCTTAACCACATTGACCTTCTTATTGGAGTCCCCTGCAATCCTAGCAGAGACGCATAAAAGTCCTGAATGCGAAATCAGAGCACAGAGAGTCAAGTCCCATGCATGCAGCTCTGTTTTCCTTCACGCTGATCAAATAATCCAGAACCAACCTTGACAGTTGAGTTGTCAAGGCCTTTGTATTTAGAGAAAGACTCATCTGATCTGTGTTTGAGTACTTGGATGTTGTCTGCACCAAATACCTCATGGGCAAGCATATCTGCCTCACCTTAATGTCTGGAAACAGAAAATCCAGTACCAGGGTAGGTGATGTTTCAAGAATGGTTCTATATCCTGAGAGGGCAATTAGTTTTTCATTTGAGGTCTTGTTATCTACTTCATATGTGGATTTTATTGTCTGATTTTTCATATACGCTGAGCCTAATTATTGAGACCCAGTTTCTCCAATGGGTGCAATTCACCTTTTGTGACATATTTTATCATGGTTTTATTCTGTAAATGCTTGCCTTCTCTGTGTCTCTTATCCCCTGTAGGCAAGATTAGGGTATTGTTCTGCAGTATAATTCCCTGAGGCTACCATGTCTCTACCGTGCAATCCCTACAGCCCATTCTAGAGGAACCAACCCTGAAATGAAAGTCAGAGGACCTCAATTCTAGTCTCAGTTCACATTCTGAGTGTCTATAAAATTAAGTAATCCATTTAATTTTTATATTTCAAATTTCTATCATTGAGAGAAAAACCCAAATACTATGTATGCCCACTCTTAGGGAAATAATGGAGAAAAGATACTTTAAACTGATTGAAAATTTATCTTTTCTGGAAAAGTAATATACTTCTACTAAATGTTCAGACATATCAATAGCTAATTAAATATTTTATACATATATTTCTAAGTGTATTCCCCCCAAAATGCAAAATTCATCTATAGGAGCTCCAATTATTAAAGATTTGCTTCCCACCACCCACCCAATTTCCCTCATTTCACTCTTTCTCTCTGCCAGGAATAAAGTTTGGAATTGAGAACCCTATAGAACAAAATGATCCTCCAGCTTCTGGAAAGCAGAATTACTTTACTACAATGACCATACTATTTAGGGTGAGAAGACTTCAACATTAGTGCTTCTGATCCAAAGGGCCTAACAAATCACATCAGTTCTGTTTCTGCCCCTCTAGAAACCTCTGTTTATATCCACCCTTTGTTGATAGGGCTGTACTGGTGCTCTCAGAAATCAGTTCATGCCTGACAAAATGGACATGTCTACATCAGTCTGGATTTAAGGTGGATTTTAAGAGTGCTGTCCTCCAACAAAGTGAAAGGCCATAGAAATGAAGTCTCCCAGGCTCCTTGAGTCCTGGGCTGAGAACTCACAGGTTGGACTGGCTGACATGTGAGGACCACTGCTGGGAGCAAGTTCACAGGGGCCCCAAGACTGGCTCAGGCACAGCCCTAATGAGATGTAGTGGTGGCTGAATTAGCCATGTGGGCTGACAGATGCCCCCAGGAGCTCTATGCATCAGAGTCTTAATTGCTGTCACCACCCCAATTCTCAAAGGCAGGGCCTTGGTGATGCCCAGCTTCTCCCTGTGATGGTTTATCCTCTCCACCTTCTGTCCCATGCCCTTCTTCTCCCTTGGTAAGTTATTCTCCATCCTCCTCAGCCTATAGCTTTCTGAAGGCTCAGACCTCTCTAGAAAGTCAGAGATGCCTGCTTTCTGAGGTTGTAGGGTATCCTCCAATAGTCCCATCCTGACTTTTAGCACTCATTTGCCTAGCCTAGTGAGCAGTAACTAGGCCATCATCCAAACATGGTGGAAAACACCCCCCACAATTATCCCGTTAGGTTCCAGAGTGTGGGCTCATCTGCCCTTCTGAAGATAAGAGCTTTGCGCTTCACTTCCCTGAGATATGGGCAGAGACTATGGGGCTACTGCGAGCATGGCAAGGATAGAAGGACACCTAAGAACACTTCTCATGGTGCTATTCAAGTTGTTAACATGACACATTGCATAGAAAGACTTAAAACTCCAAATAAAATCCCCAAAAGGAGATGAAGAGAATGCTATGGTTTATAAGGCATTAAAGAGTGGGGATGAGGGGAGTCATCCAAAATCCCCAACACAGAAGAGTTAACTTTCTGTACCTCTCCAAATCTTTCATATTTATGAATAGAGCTAATGTAATCTTGATAGAAAACAGTAACATTACCATTCTCTGATATAGTATTTATGCTCATGCACCCTTTAAATGCATCATTTATCCATTTATCCAAGTAGAATGCCGGAGTCTCTCCGTACTACCACTTATATATCTACTCATATACCCAACTGCCTACTACCATCTCGATACTCACTGAGCCTTTTGCTCATATGCTCATCTACCCATCTATACATCCCAGCAGTCATGCACATAGCAACCCATGTATATTCTTGATGCCCACTAATTATCTACCCAATATTCTATACTCACCCAGCATATTATCCTTCTGCTTATCCACTCATTTATTTCACCGTGGTACCGCAGCTTCTGATATCACCGCACTCAGTGACTCTGACAAAGCTTCTGTGATATCCCAGGAAATAGGAAGTGGAGCAGTTTCTCATTCCTCACTTGAATTTATGAACTCACATAGAATTCACAGCACTGGTTGTGTATTTTCTCTGAGGAAGGCTGAAAAAAGTCATGACTATGAGGACTTTAGCCACAGTATCCAGTGGTTCATACCACTACTGCTTTTTCTCCTCTCCTTGGTGGACAAATGGGGTAAATGCCCAAATTCCAAGCTTTTAAACAAGAACTCCACAGCACTGTAGTTACCCCTGCTCAGAACCCTGGGAAACCCTTCCTCTCATTCAACCTCTATCATTCAACAAGTCATATCAACTCTCACTCTGAAATATGCCACATTGACGCTTCCTTTCCATTTTTAATACTGCTGACTTCTATTACGTTAGCATTTTGTTCCTAAGTGCCTTTCAAAGCATGATGGACTTCATTCTACCCAAACTTACTGTCAGAAATTACACATATATGGTCCAGCAAACTATGTTCCTGTGAGACTTTCAGGTGTTTCAGATAGAACAAAATTTGAAAACTACTAAAAAATTCACTCTGTAGAACACTGTCACCTTAATCTTGCATTACCACACTCTCCTGGACCATGACCCACTGCACAGGTTTGTTCTGAAGTCCAATGACTTTACTGCCGAAGCTCAACGGACTCAGACTGAAGAGTTTCAAAGTTACCCACAATCTCAGTTGTTCCCCACTTCTCCCCCATGTGAGTCCCACCTGCCCTATAATTCCTGCAGATCTCCAAAGAGGAAATGCTCTCTCTTCTGCCCAGGGAGGTCATCCCATTGGAGTCCACCTACAAATTCAATAGTTCCTTCAAGAAGGCTTTGTGGCAGACATGCTGATATACACAATCAATGTGTAGGCATGGGCTTGCAAAAATAATAAAATAAAATATATATAACAAATCATTCTGTTATAAGCACTATACGTATAATTTGGATAAACTACTTCCAGAAAAGTGGTTTGTTTGACTTAAAATACCTTGGCCTATAAGCATTATTTGAAACTTACAGCATTTAGTTTAAAATTAGCACCTATAGACCTCATTTTACTTTGTCTGTTAACAGACCTTAAAATAGTAATAGTAATTTATAGTCTTCTTCTAGACTGCATTTAGGTTAGAAAGTTGGAAAGATCATTGCCTCCATCTTAATTCTATAAAATCATAAAATCACACTTATTCTTGAAATAGAGAGCTGAGGTTGCAGGAAAACCAACTAGAAGAAACCCCTAACAAAGATGGGAGACATCCAGAGAGACATGAGGGTGAGCTGTGCCTTACCTGGGCCCAAAGGTGGGAGAAATACAGTGCCATTATACAAGCCCACAAAAATTATTTTATCAAATTGCCAAAGGCTCAGTTTGTGAGAGCTATGAGTGTACACTGGCTAAGAGCCACAGGAAAGAAATGAGTCCCCATCAGTTCTCAAGATTTTTTTCCTTCTTGGCAAGGTCCTCAGAAGAACATCTGGGCAAGGGCAGACAGCCAGACTGAGCCTCCTCCATGGCACGGGTCTAGCAAGAGCAGAGGAGCCCCAGCCTCTGCAGTGAGCAGCAGGCACGCTACCAAGCCTGTCTCCCTAATGGAACAAGAGCCTGAAGCCACTAGGGAAGGGGAGCAAACACTGTCCCTCAGAGACAGATGAGGACTCAGTGCTGAGGAAGAGAATGGAAAACACACATATACACGCATGCACGCACACACTCATTCCAGCCCTGGGATTTCCACTGGGTAAGAGGCCACTCTGCTGAGACCGTGATCCATCTCCTCACACTGTGGAAGACCAAGATCACAAGGCCCCAACCCTGCCTGAGACACACGAAGAAAGGGTCTGCCTA